>JANEYF010004019.1:0-10533 GCA_029963845.1 Rhamnusium bicolor | reverse complement strand
TGATTCATGAAGAATGGACCCCTTTATCTCAGTTATTTTTGAGATAACGAACTTGGGAAAAAAATTTTATGAATTTTTAAATGCGTACCTACATACATATACAGGTGAATTAAAAATGAAGGAGCTGCAGCCGTTTTTTTATGATCAACTCATATTTTTTCAAAATATATTTTCTTCTCTTTGCCCTGAATACAGTGATAAAACTTTATGACGTATTTTTAATACTTCCGAGATATCCAACTTCAAACTTTCATAATATTGCATATATTGAATTCGACATAATTAAACTTTTAAAATGCACGGAGGCTATAGACTTGTCTCTGAAATAAAACAATGGAGTATCTGCGTGGTAGACAATTATTATGTTTATTGATTAGTGCATACTGTTTGGCAACTGAGCTACCGTCTCGAATAGAAAATAGTAACAATACTATTCAGAAAATATTATTTATTATAAAAAACAAAACAATTAGAACCATAACACTTAAATTTAATAAATTGATAATAATATAACACAACATAACCAAGTAACACGGACAGTTTTGGTAAAATACCACTGTTACTAATATTGCCTACAGCGGCCGAAATTATCTGCTGCAACCTAGCACATTATTAACTTAGTATTTGTAAATTTCATTATTTATGTGCCCCTAAAGAAAAAATCCGGAGGCGTGATATCGGACTATCTATGTAGAGGCCATCTTATGGTGCGATTTTTCCCATCCATTCTAAAGACCTTGATTTAAAAATTGAGTTATTAGTCGATAATTGTGGAAGGGTGCGCCATCTGTTGCCAAATCTTGTGTCTTACATGATGAAGAGGAATATTATCAATAATATCACTAATATTTGTTTTAGATACTCCAGATACTTCTCTCCCGTGAAAGTGCCGTTATAAAAAAAATAATAGATTCGTCTGTTGAATATTCCACTCCACATATTGAAAGTCGTGCGTCCTTGGAACTGTATCTTTCTAACTAAATAAGGATTTTCTGGGCCCAAATGTGTTTCCTCTTTGTTAAAGACACCTGCAGATGTATCGTCCGGTCCAAAATATATAATCAAATATATTTGGATTGTCATTAAATTTGTCAAGTAATATCTAACTAAAATTTTGTCTTACATTACTGTTTATTTGGGTACAGTTTTTGGACTCTGAGAGGCTTGTAATCGTGGTCATTATGCTTCATCATGCATCTTTGTATTTTTACCTAATTTGTGTTTAAAAACCTGTAGGCGTCTCTTATGGACTTTATTGGATTTTTCTGAAAATATAATAATACTTCCAATTCTTCATCTTCATTTGCAGCAAGGCCCTTTTCTTATTTTGCATTGAATATGTCGTCAGAAATTTTAAATAATAATAATAATAATAATAATAATAATCGTCTTTATTTTGAGTATACATGTAGGTATATTACACAATATACACATATATAATTTATAATGATGTTGGGAGTGCGCGGCGAAGTTTAGCCAGTGGGCTATCTTACACTTAACCGCCACAGCTTAATATATTATTACATATATAAAACAAAAAAAGAAAACTTAACTAAACATACAACTATAAATTAATCTAAAACCTATAGCTAGACATGTACTAGACTACACAAAAGATTGGTCTAGTTTTGAAAATATTTAAAATAAATAAAATAAGTATGCACCTAAAAAAAAAAAAAAAAAAAGAACTAAAAGAACTAAATTTCATATTCGTATGTTCCAAGAAAGAAACAACTAAAGAAAGTAACATAATAAATACATCAATAACAATCATATAACCAATATTACTAATTTGATAAAGATGTGATTTGATTTTTTTCCTGAACTGATTCACAGAAAGATCTTTGAAGTTATTGGGTGTAGCGTTGTAAATTTGTACTGCGTTGAAACTAAATGATCTGGTGAACATAGCCGTCCTGTGTAAGGGCATTGTAAGTGTGTTGGGAAATCTGATATTTAAATTGTGTATGGCAGTTCTGAAAACAAGCTTTTCTTTAAAATTTGACAGGTGACGAATTTTTTAGAAGCTTTTGAATAAAAACATGATAGTGATATCCAACAAGTTTTTCCATATTTAGCCAGTTAAGATTAGTAAAAAGCAGCGGAAATGTGATCAAATTTTCTTAAGTTGCAAATGAAACGGCAACATATATTTTGTACTTTTTTGTATACGATTCTTTGTCATTTGATCCAAGCATGGAAAATATACTAAATCACAATAACTGAAAATAGGCAACACGAGTGACTCGCAGAGTTTTTCCTAAATTTATAATTTATTAAATGCCTGTTAGTAAATAAAACTTTCATTTTTACGAAGGACTTTTGAAGCAGCTTACCAACATGAGATTTAAATCTGAGACCATCGTCGAAAATGACACCTAGTATTTTTGCTTCATGTGACAGAATTAAAGGTACGTTATTTATATTAAGGCGTAATAATTGATTTATACCTTCCCGTTTAGTCTCTGAGCAAAATAGGAGCATACTGGTTTTGCTTGGATTTAATTTCAAATTATGCTTTGTTGCATAGGGAAAAAACAGACTCAAGTTCTTCATTAAATTCTAAAATATATTCTTTTAAAGGTATTTTTGCTTGGTATTAACCTTTCTGGATAACTGACAGTAATCTCTTAGAGCAGCACGAGCGTTTTTATTATTTTTAACATACAGGGTGGGGCATGTGTCTGACTTCGATATAGCAAGTTCTATGATAGCTATAAACTTGATTTAAAAACATAAATAAACTAGACAAAGAAGTCTATAACAGGAAATTATTTTTCGATTATACAGGGTCAGCCAAGACGATTCTACAGAGTCAACTAACATTTTTTTAGATGGAATGCCATATATATCAGAACATTTTTTGAAACCCTTTGTGGCCTCCTTCCACTCCTGTATTATTATTGACTCTCTCCCAACCACTTCGATGTAATGATATTTTTTTGCCATTTGTCGTGTATATTAAGAAAAATCAATACAGTTACCGATTATCGATTTTAAGAAAAAATGTGTTAGTACCAGTTATGGGACATCTGTGTGATGACACTCAGCTATTTTCACTTCCTAAAAGTATACAGGGTGACCAAAAATAATTGTTAAATTTACAACTATTTGAACTGATTTTTTCAATTTTTCAAATTGAGTATATTTTTGAACGATGTGAAGTAGAATTGAAAACCGAACATATTTTGTGTGTACATCCCTATGGCTTTGAAACTGAGCCAGGCTGCTTTCTCAATTCGATTCATTTTACTAGTGAAATTAATATCTCTGAACATTGTGTGAATCTGTGGTCCATTAAATACTCATTTTCTCAATTTTGCCTCAGAGAGATTTGGAAATTTCGATTGGATATCTTGAAAACATTGACCTGTCTTATCCAAAGCTTTAACGAATTATTTCAGGAGGCTAAGCTTTATGTGCAGAGGTGGAATAAGAATTTTTGATGTATCCACTAAAGACTCATGGATGATGTTACGTGAACCAGGGATTAACGATGAGCTTACTGGTCATTCTTTTTTTTGTAGAGCTACGCTCGATCTCTACTATCTCACGCTGCAAATAGCAAGGATGTTTGATGAATTCGGACTGTTATCCGAGTAACATTGTGATGATATTCAAATTTGCCATGAATGCTTCTTGTAATCAAATGTCAAAAGAAAAACTTGCATGTTATCATGTATCTCTTGTATGACAGTTGAGTGTGCTATTGGCACTGGAGCATAAATATTCACATGAATTTGCTTTCAATTAATTCATAAGACCTTCAATATTAGTGCAAAATACTAGGAATAAATCTTCGGTACTCTGATTAAAAAATTAGATAGTATTTGTTTTGTAGTCTTGTTTCATACCCATAACTTAGTTGACTGGTTGAGAACATCGACCTGTTTTTAAATACATGTGTACAGATTTCTAATATGTAAGTACTTGTTAAGGTAAACATTTTAAGTAAAGGGTAATAAGAACTTCAGTACTACAATGATTAGAAATAAATTTTAGTCCAAAGCAACTGCTTCTTAGTTTTCCACAAAGAGATTGTATATGATTGTTCCATTGTAAGTGCAATGCCAAATATTTTAATGGATTCTTTAGGAGTATTTGAGAATTATCAAAGAAATGCAGATTATCTGGTTTATTTTTAACGTAAACAGTATCAAAAGTGATTTTGTTTATGTTTAAATATAATTTATTTTTGTCAGTTCATTTAATTATCGTATTATTTACTTTTTCTGTAGTTCTTTTTAATTTATCTAAATTGTCTTCCACCATAAGGATGTTAGTATCAACAGCATAACGAGTTATTCAAAACATTAGATATTTTGTTTAAGTATGGAATGAAGTCGTTTGCAAATATAATAAAGAGGAAAGGACCCATTGTAGATCCTGAGAACGCCCTATTGGCGTAGCATATTACTAGGTACATATTCACATAATTGCTGTTGTTTTCTGTCACTAAGGTACAGACAGCTCAGGTTGCATAGACCACACCTCTTACCATATCTACATAGTTTGGCTGTTGCCAGCTGCCTTGGTTACAGTATTAAGTCGCTAAAACAACAACCAAGTTTAAGGTTATATGTCACTGCTCTTCTATAATTTCAATGTGGTCTCCTTGGGCAGCATCATGGACCAATTTAAAAATGTGATTTCGAAGAATAATGGCCTCTTTTCTGATTCATGCCGACCTAAGGTCTTTTTTACTTTTAGCCACCAATTCTGATTCAACCAGTATTTGTATAAATTTGTGGGAGTGAAAAAACCTTCTTTTAGCCTCCAGAGTAATATACTGAATTTTCGAGCAGATCCGATAAGATCCTATATTCTCTTTAAAAATATATCTTTTCAATAAAATATTTTTTTGGGACAATTTATTTAATATCCCACTTGAAATCGTATCCTCTGTCTAATCCTACATGGATTAACAATGATAACAATGATTCATATCAGATTTTTATATATCTATTTTTAATATTCTTCAAATGTAAATAAATTTAAGAAAAATAAGAATTAATCTCCTTTTATTGGAAGACATAAAAATGTTTTGTTGTTAATCATAGATTTCATTATTATTAAATAGAAAACATAATATTTTGCAACAGTAATACATGATTTTTTAAAAATGTTTCTCATTTGTTAAAATTAAGATGTGATTCAGTAACGGAGAGGATTATGAAAACTATGACTTTGCATAATTATTTTTTATGATTATTTGAGTATAAATCCACTTTTTAACTTAATGTAAATATTTACACTTTTAAACGATGGCAATCATTTAAAGATATAAATTGAAATTGTAAATGTTCTTCGTATACGTTGTCTTCTGTGTTAGAAATCTCAATCAGTAGAAATGATCTCATGTCTTCAGTGATTTCAAAATGAAGAAAAGTTACTTCTTCTCGAGATATGCTCCATTGACTGTTGGTCAGTTCACGCATAGTACGGAAAAAACACTTTTCTTTGCTTCAGTAGCATCCTTAAGGGACTTTTCTACAGTTTTGGTCTAACATTGACTGGGCTGTTCCTACTGAGATTACTTTCATATATACTTCATTTCGGTTAGTCGCTATCTTTTAGAAAAATATGCTTTCTCTCGACTTAAAGAGAAATTTATTACATGTCGGGTTTCGTACAAGTTTCTATGAATTATCTGGATTTATCAGCTTTAGAGGATGGCCAGTCTCTTATTCTCAAATATGTTTCGAGGTAATTTTATACATCAGATAAATTCAACGATAACAAATTTGATCAAAGAGATTCAAATAGCATATGGCCCATCTCAAATATGGTAGAACAGATAAGTCTAGTGTTACCCAACATGCATTTGAGAACAACCATAAAATCGATATTAGCAATTTAAGATTAATTAGGAATGTTACAAATACTAGTCAGCTGGATACATTTGAAAGCTTGGAAATCATAAAGTGTAAAAATAGTATCAATAGTGACAGAGAGTCTATCCCAAATAGCCCCCTTATCGGTTAGTGGGTCACGATTCACTGAACCGTGACAATAGTTTAGGTATAAATAGGGTAAATTGTTAGTATAAGTTTAGTTTTAATCACCTCCAGATGATGCCAACTTGGTTGGCGAAACGCGCGTCGAGTGCAGTATATAGTATTTTGGTATTTCGTGGAAAACTACGTCAGTGTTGTATAACTAATGAGTAGAGTCTACCGCCAAAATTTGATATTCAAACATTCTTCTATAAGTACGTGATTTATGAGCAAAATTAGAATTTCTCATATACCCTTTCAAATGGTAATATTTTTTCCGGAATACGCAATGAATGATAGGAATTGGGTGTGAGTATCTGAATTTTGTGACCTAGGAATTGTAATGGATGAAAAGTTAAACTTTCTCAACTTATAACCAAAATAACAAGTGACGCCACAAAACTCTGGAATTTATTATTCGTAATACTAGAGAATTTCGTGATATAGCCGCGCTTCAAATCCTTTATAACTCCTATGTAAGGTCCAGACTAGAATACTGCTGTAATTTGGAATCCACATTACAAAAACCGCTGCCAATTACCTGGGGATCAGAACTTCCTCACCGTAGTAAAACTCGACGTATGGTGGAGATTATAATAAAAGCAATTTTTGACGTTTCAAAAAAGTCACATTTTGACGATTCAAAAAAGTCACATTTTTTGACGTTTCAGAAAAGTCACATTTTCACGTTTCAAAAAAGTCACATTGGTGGAATGTCACTAATATTTTTTTAGACCGATTTTGTCATCAACGAACTCAATCTCTTCCTTGACCTCTAGAATGTGTGTACCAAATTTGAAAGCTTTATCTCAAAAACTGTAGCTGCTATCGCGAACACAGATACACACACAGACAGAAAGTTGTTCTGTCTGAAATTTTGCGTATCGTCATAATTCGTCGAGATTCGTCCAGAATGCAATACAAATTTTCAATTTTTTTCACGAATACATAACTTCCTCACTTTGAGGGGTGAGGAAGTAAACATACATTGACTTAATTGACAATGTTCAAAAAAGATTTTTTAGATCGCAAAGTATATCGTAGTGGTATACATTTTGTGATGATGGCTATATTCGTTTCCCTGAGGGAATTTGATTTCCAACGGCTAGATACTAAACGTAAAGCTGGTAGGTGTTTATATTTAGATAAAATGATTAATAATATATTAGATGACCTTACAATTTTAAACCCTCATTGAAATACAAGTTCCTCGTTTAAGCACAAGATGATACCTCACCCTAAGATATAAATGTCCTCGTACAAAGTATATAAAATTCAGTCCTCTGAATTCTATGATGGTTATTATAATTTTATATAAGATGTGTGTGATATATTTGGAGACAAATATAATAAATTTAACAAAGAAGGTTTAGTGCGCCAGATCCCACGAAAAAAACAACTATGCAGCTACGGACACCGTGTTTCGGAGTTATTGCCCCTCTCAGCGTAGCGTAGCAAGGAATTGATCTACGGTGAGATAGGATCAGGAACAAGAACTAAAAATAAGGCTGGAAAGTACAGTATACACAGTACTCCAACTAGTGCCTTCATGTTCCCATGTGCCACATAAGGCCTCGATAAGGACCGTCAACACACAGAGCTCTATGTGTACTGCTCATTTCCACCTGCCACATACAAACAAAACAAATATATTTATTGGGGTTCAAAATAAAACAAACAGTTTAGTGCCATATCCCAATGTTTTATTTTGAACTCCAATAAATCTATCTTTTTTTTTTTTTTCTTCCAGGTGGAAATATTCAGTTTTATACACATAGTGCTCTATGTGTTGACTGTACCTTACTGAGGCCCCATTTGTGGCACATGGGTACATGAAGGCACTAATTGAGTACTGTGTACTGTACTTTCCAGCCTTATTTTAGTTCTTGTTCTGATCTATCTCATCGTAGATCCAATTCCTTGAGTTACGTTACGCTGATGAGGGGCAATAACTCCGAACACGTGTCCGTGGCTGCATAGTTGTTTTTTTTTTGGGGATATGGCACTAAACCTTCTTTATTTTATTGTGAACCCCAATAATAAATTTAAATCACAACTTATCAATTCGTTTATTAACACTACCCTGCTCTAAACAAGTGTAACAAATAAGTACCTATTTAGACCTAATTAAGACTTACAATATCTTAGTAATTAAGTAAACAAGCACATTGGTAATTTTGTTTAACTTAAGTTTAGTTTATTACACTATACATGACACAATAGTAGTGTTTAAGTGTATTAGTGTTTATGTTTTATTGCAATATAGATGTAATGTAATGTTACACCCTTGTAATTGGGTCTTCAAACCTGTTGGGTGGTGGTAGTTTATATAAATAAATAAATGGATGAAACTGTCGATAATTCGGAATAAATGCTTGGTAGTCTGTATAGGCCATTAAGGATAAATTCAGGACAAATCAAGGACAAATCTAGAGATCTTATATAATTGGCAAAACCTAATTTTAATTCCATAATATTAATCTAAGCATATCTATAGCAAAGATCAGTTACCTCAGGATTTACCCAACGACAGGCGGCAGACGGACTTGCAAACATGCAGAATGTTGAGAGATAAGAATGTTGTAAATTTTTTTGATATTAAATGTACTGTGCGTAAACAAACGTGGTTTGATAATTCACATCGTTGTTTTAACAGTAATAAAAAATAATAAACAATGGTATTAACTTATTAAGACTATTATCTTAAATAAAGAAGGATACGGAAGATATTGACACAAAATTTATATAAATAACTTTAAACCATATTAAACTGTCTTATCTTATACAGGGTGATTCATTAAGAGTGGGAAACTTTAAAACTGGAGTTACTATAGAGATAAAATATGACGATTGAGCCCAAACAAAGTAAATTTTCTTTCCCTAGACATTCTGGAAGGAGGAAATTTAAATATTTAGATAATAATAATATGAAATACTTATACAGGGTGTCCCAAAATTAATTCCCCAGTCGCCGCGTTAGACTCTATGACCAAAAATAAGTCGAAAATCACCGATGTCAAAATTTCGAAAAGTTACTCCTTACGAACATAACGTCATTTTAAAGATCGCAATGAAGGTATTTTTGTAAATCAATTTTTAAATAGGTATCCAGGTAAAGATAATTTATAATCAAGTCACCCTAGACGAAGACAGAATACGACATTTTGTGTATCAATGTCAATAAAATATTTCAAATTTAAACTGACGTACAACGGTAAACAATTAAGTTTTCATACTTATTATAATGCCCAGAAGGTACAGCAATCAAGAATATTTAGATATGATTAAACCATTTGGAGTTTTTAATAACAATGCTCGTGCCGCAGAGCGTCTGTACCGCCACCGTCTTCTGACTAGTCCACACCCAGATCATAAAATAATAAGTGCTGTTGAAGTTCGTCTACTTGAAACTGGATATTTGGCTCCTAACATGATTTAATATGAATTGTCCTAGACAGCTAACATGGCAACAGGAAGAGCAATTACTCCACGATATTGAAGAAGATCCGTCTGTAAGTACCAGGATCTTGGAAGCCAATCGTCACCGTCGTCGTAGTACTATTCACAGATACATGCAAAGAGAAAATCTGCATCCTTGTCATTTACAGCCGTTTTAAAATTGCATCCTGAGGATAGTGAGTTGCGCTTATAATGCTCCAGATGGTTTTTAAATTGCTTAAATACAAATGAAGACCTTTTAAGCAAGTATTGTGGAATAATGAGTCCCATTTTAATCAGCAAGGGATGTTTAACCAGCACAACTTGCATATCTAGAATTACTAAAAGTCCACATCAAATTAGAGAATCACATAGCAAGTGCGCTGTAGCTAATGTGTGGATTGGTCTGTTGGGCAACTGACATAATAGGACCACATTTTCTGCCTAGGATATTAAACACAGAGAAGTATGCAAATTTTTGCGAAAACATATTATCAATTTTTTGGAAGATATTCCTTTTACCGCAACGTCACAGTATTGTGTATCAACATGATGGAGCGCCTGCTCCATTATTCTCGAAATGTTCGAGAGATATTAAATCGGCGATTTCCCAATAAATGGATCGGTCGCGGAGGACCTACTTCCTGGTCACCTAGGTCCCCGGATCTCAACCCAATAGACTTTTGGTTTTGGGGTTACTTGAAAATGCGGTATACAAAGTCCTGGCTGAATAATGAAGATGACGTTATTGCTGGATTTATTGAGCATTAACTCAAATTACAATCGAAACAATAGGTCGTGTTGAGTCACTTTCGCCGATTGCATGCATGCATAGAACAAAATAGCGAATATTTGCCTTTGTAAATTTAAGTATTTTAATTTTAGTATGTGTAGATGTCACTTAATTTAATTAATAAACTATCTTTACCTGATACCTATTTCAAAATTGATTTGCAAAAATACCTTCATTGCGATCTTTAAGATGGCCATAATTTCGTAAGAAGTAACTTTTCGAAATTTTGACATAAATGATTTTCGACTTATTATTGGTCATAGAGTCTAACCCCGCGGTTGTAGAATTAATTTTGGGACACCCTGC
>JANEYF010004016.1:0-270214 GCA_029963845.1 Rhamnusium bicolor | reverse complement strand
AACCACCCTAAGATATAATTTATAATTACCTGTTTTATTAGGCCTCTCATAAACAAAGAGTGGTCCAATTGGTTAAGTTTTTTATGTTGCCTGTCGGCTGCTCAGTGATTTCGGTGGGTTCGTAGGTCAGGACAGTTGTTAAATGTTGATAAATATTTTCAAAGATGCTTTTAGCCTTATTTATCAACAAAGCTAAATAGTGATTACTGTAGTTTAACTTTATGAAATATCACTTATAGAATGCTGGATGATTCCGTAACTGCTTTTTTTATTCGATATTAAATTAATTAAAAAACAAGAGAATTGGGCGCCATGTTATCAATAAAAATATTAATAACAATAGTTACTGGTATCAATCCAACAAACTCAAGAATATGAGAACAGACCCGTCCCTCTTAGAAAAAGAAAAAACAGAATTTTTATAAAAACAAAATATATTACAAATTAAATAAAAAAATTATTTACAACAGAAAAAGTATAAATGGTTTTCAACATTTCCCTGAAGGGAGAAAAATTGTATTGAACAACAATAGGGAAAACTAAAACTGTGAAGCAGAACAAAAAAAATATTACCAATGATATTGTATTTTTTTCCTTCCCCGCAACTACCCCAACATTTACAAAATTTAATACTTTGGCTGGTACGATGAAAGATAAGACCTGGCAGGTTATAGATTTTATAAACAGACAGACAGACAGTACCTTATTCCAAACTAGGTCAATAGAGTCTCTCCAGGTTGATCGTCTTGTTCCTTCTCGAACTATAACTCGGCGGACAGTTTCCTGGTGAGGATATATAGACTTCAAACTCCTAGGGAACAACGGCTACTGCTGATCTAAATGGTTATTTCAACCAACAAAAAAATACTCTGTCCTATGGGATTTATAGTTGAACCTTCTTCTCGGTCTCGAGCATAAAAGAAAAATTACCAGTCAAAATTAATAACAAATACAGAAAATATGTACAGGTGACCGAAAAAATACAATAAGGCAAAAGAAAAAACCACTGTGTATAAACAGTACTGAAATCAACTAATAGAATTAGTTAAAAAAATTACTACTCGGTTAATTTTCTAGATGAGAAAATTACCGACAGATACTAACAACTTAATCCAAAGGTTTGAATTATATATACTATATATACTCTTAACTATTTTCCTTGATAAGAAAAATAGTTAAGAGACAAAAATAGTAAAAAGATAATTACTTAATCAAAAAAATTACTCAACTTGCACGTAATAAATTATGGTTTAATTAATTCAATTTAAAAATGAATTTAAGGTAAAAAATATAAAAAAACACTAAGACAACTCTTAAGAATTACGATATTAATTATTTATAATAATTATGCCAATTGGAATAAATTATAAGGTTTACCAAACATAAATATATACCTTCATCCAAAGGAAAAATTAATACCCGACAATAAATTTTTGAAACACAATTTAATAAATGTGCTTAAACACATATAAAAGAGGAAAAAATAAATATGAGTTCTGCAACTGAAATATAGTGATTTATTTCAGTGTCACACCGTGTAACAGTATAACAGGAAAGCAGAAAGATACTTCTTTACCTTTTAGATAAATTATATTAATTTTTAGATAAAGATAGTGAATAATTTATTATTTAAATAAATTATATGAATTTTCACAAAAATAAATTCTATTAATTATTATTTGAGAGATAATGAATAATTTATTATTTAAATAAATTTTATTAATTTCCACAGAAAAGATAAGTGGTGCGGTACTTTAAGTTATAAACGTTATTTACGGTAAAAATCGGTAGAGTCTAATAAACTTTAAGAAATCAAGTTAATCGTCTTCAATACGTTAATAATAGCTAAAAATCTAGGCAACAGCCTTTATGAATCCGTAAATTCAAAATATGTAGCTTTGTAATAATAAAGAAAAATGTAATTAACTGACATCAAAATAGACAGACTTTTTAGTCACGACGAGGCTTTGCGTGTTCTTCCGCAGGAAGAAAAAAGGACTTGAGTCTAAGAGGTAAGTGAGGGTAGCAAATTAGTAACAATAATGCTAATTTACGCGGTACGATAAGATAATTATTAATAAGATACGATAAACGATATAAATTTCATCTATAGAGCCAGTAAGGTGATCCAAACTCATGAATTTAGTTAAATGTAAAGGACGCGCAAATATGGCGATTAGCCAACGAGCTTTACATTAAACTAATATAACTCGATAAAAATCGATATTAAAGCCTATATAAGGAAATAATTACTTTATCAAGAACATAGGAATACCCTACATGCTCAAATTGGTAAAACGAAATTGTACTAATTATTAAATACTTTAAATTAATAATTTGACGATAATAAAATGCTACGCTCACCTCCTTACTCGAAGAACACCCAAAGACTCTTCCGTTCTGTTCTGCCCGTGCACTCGTCAAGTGATTGATTCGCGCATGAACCAAAATCAGGACATTTCGATTTAAAACAGGATAGCAAGGTCGTAACCATAATTTGTTAAAATTATCGTTACAAACAAATATTTACTTTTATGCTTTTTTAATACTGTTTAATTTTTATCTCACTTTCCTATGACGCTTAGTATCAGAGTCATGGTCTCCCCATTTCTTTTTTCAGAAAATGTAAAAGGTATTTAAAAAAATGTCAGTGTTAATAAATCAGCCAGTTAGGAGAGTAATCGTTTATATGATCCTAGCTTTTATATAGGTATGTCATTTACTAAATACAGCCACAACATTTTCAAAACTTTTCTTAGAGTTTGTACATCTTTAATAGATTTTACATAACATTAAACCCACTACTTATGAATACTATCTCTAAATACTGAAATACCACACATGGAATTTTCTTAAAATTCCGTAAACAGCTGAAAGTGCAAATGAAGTTTATTGCTCTAATAATTCCTTGGCGCTTTAATTTTATTATTTTAACGGGGATACATATTTTCAAGGTTCCATCTCTACTTTATATAAGTGTGTATGATTTGCATATAAATTTGTCTAGTCCTAAACGGTTATTGCATCGTCATGGATGAAGTGACTGAGACGTTGGTAGAATACGAGGAGTGGGTGTAAAAAACTGCTGCCATAAAGTTGACATTATGATTTCTATTACATTTGGTCATATTGAACAGAATATTTTAAAAACGAAAAAAATTAATTTAAAATTATAGGATATGAAACCCATTGTTGTTTGCGTCGTTATAATAATTGGCGCTACACCTGGCTTCGTTTTATAGTTGTTTAATCAGGACGACCATCCTGCCTGGTATATCCTTCACTTTTAATGCATTCCATACTGTGGGCTAAGCTCAGCTGTCAAATGCACATTGAAGTCACAAACACTGTGCACAAGGATGACCCTCATTCCATGGACTATTTGATGATTATTCGGACAATATTAATATGATCAGTGCGGGAGTTGTTGCTTTTAAACCCTTCTTGGTTAGTGCGGAAAGTTGAGTTCAGGGTGTCGGCAAGTCTTTTTAGTATGATCTGGGTTACTCGTTCAGTGAGAGAAGTAATCATAAATTTTGTTTTTTAAAATGATTAAAAAATCAAACATGGATATTTAAAATGGTTTTGCTATTGTTATAACGACTACAATAATATAAATTTTTAACTGTTAATAGTAATTTTATAACTGCATATCGATGGCTTAGACTGCAAACCGGCTAACTCCACTTTTTATGGAATTTGAGATTTTGGTGCCATCTGCTAGTAAAAATAAAAGTCCATAGTGTCGTAAAGCAAATAACTCCAAGACATTAAGGTTTTCTTTAAATTTCACGGCATGTATACCGGCTATCTCCACGATATAAAATTTCAACACTGTAAAGCTTCTAATCTCCTGTATAAGCAGCCATTTTCAACGTGCGAATCATCCAAGATAGTTCACAATTGTGTTATTAGCTGCCAATTTTCAGTTTAGAAGTTAAAATAATATATAAAAATATTATTATAAGTGCATAAATGTAAAAAAAATTTTGTGGATGGTTTAGTACAAATTTTACCTACTAATCGTCACAGGGACAGAAAAGATCCATGAGTATCGAGAAAAACTTGTTCTGTAATCTATAACTTGAGAAAAGGGGATGGATTAGTAAGAGTCTGTAAGACAATGTTTTTGAATACATTGTGTATAGGGAAATGGTGCGTACTAAATTGGAAGAAATCATTGAAACAAAATGATGTTACTGAACCAAGCGAAGAAAAGATTCGTTATTACCAGCTCTTAAAAAAAGCAAATAGAATCAATCCTTTCACGAAAGAAAACAAACCAATTAATGAATTTCTTAATGAATTGCTGACGATGGAATCACATTATGGTTGGAAATCAACAGAAAAAAATTATCTGTTATCTGAATGGCCATCGAAAAAAAGCCCTCTACAACTTCTACGTGAAAAAATGGTGTGAAGAACGTAATATAAAATTCCTATCTGTATGTACATTTAATAACGCTATGGATATAAGAAACATCTCCTTATATCAGCCCAAAAAAGGACCAATTTCAAATTTGTGATTCACACAAGTTGGGACACTATTCAAATGATCAACATGCCTTACATATTGAAGAGAAAAAGATGCTACAAAAGAAAACCAGAAAGACAAGGAAAGAGAAGATTATGTGTTCACTATGAAACTGCAAGCTGTTCTTTTATCACCACAATCCACTGTATCCAGTTTATATTACAAAACTAAGCTTTGCGTTCACAATTTTTGTTTATTCAACTTAAAATCTAAGGAAGGAACTTGCTATTTATGGAATGAATCAGAGGGAGAAGAAATGCAGAAGAATTTGCTACAATTGTGGTTAAATTTTTATTGGAAAAAGTGATACCTCAGTTGAAAAAAGAGGGCGACAGCAATAAAATAATATTATACACTGATGGCTGTACATATCAAAATCGAAATGTCACAATGAGCACCGATTTACTTAATTTAGCCATGACAAACCATAGAACAAAAATTTTTAGAAGTTGGTCATACTCAAATGGAGGCCGACAGTATGCATGCCATGATAGAAAAACAGCTAAAAAAGCATAAAGTGATCAATATCCCTGCTGAGTACATTGATGTATGTATCAAGACTAGAAGAAGTCCCGACCCATATAATGTCTACTACTTGACTCATGATGTTTTTAAAAAGTTTGATGTTGTCGAATTTTTCAAGTCGGTACGGCCTGGGAAAAAAAGGGTGACCCAAAGTTGCCGATGTGCGTGCTCTTCAATATAATTTTGATGGTGAAATTTTTTTAAATTACGATTTGCGGATGACTGGACCTTACTTCCTCAAAGGCGAGATAGAGAAGTTAGAACAAAAACTTGGGATGAATTGCCGAAATTATACACAAACCGGTGTAAAATTTAAAAAAAAAAAAGAAGTATGAGCATCTTCAAGAATTAAAAAGGTGATTCCTTCTGATTACCATGACTATTACGACAACATTCCGTATGAAAATTAAGTTAGATTCTATAAACTGATCTATAGATCAGTACGCAAAGTGAGATTTTGTTTTTTTCTTTACTCTTAATAAGAATCAATATTTTGTTATTTTTGATAAAAATATTTATTTAATGATATCTGCAAGTTACAGCAATATTGTATAGAAGTTAAAGAATAAACGTCTAACTCCAAAATAACTATCTCAATATTTTATAAAAAACTTCTAACTCCTTAATTATCTTAAAAAAAGTAAAATATAAGAAAATTTTAATATTTTTCATTCCATTACCACGTCCTAATTTTAATTTTATAATAATATGATGATTGCACCATACATTTAAAGTTTACAAAAGCTGTAAATAGTTTTTATTGTCTCCTGTAAAATTTACATTTTTTGGAGTTAGCAGGTTTGCAGTTTAAGCCATCGATATGCTAAATTTTACCATGTTAAATTATTGTAAATTAACATTAAAATGTATTCTACAAAATGAAAATTAGCGTGTACGTCAAAATATAAACAAGACAATCATTTTACAATCTATATAAAGTAATCTTTAAATATTGTGGTTTAACACCGAAATTTAACAATAGGAGTTAAAATTTCATCATGAGAATTGATTATAGAATATAATATTCAATGGTTTATTAGAGCTAATATGTTAAAATTAAAATATATTTGTCATAGTTTAAAACAACTTTTTTAAACAGGCATTAAAATAAAAACATGCTTTAAAATTGAACATATTCTTTATAGAATTACCACTAATGTTTGTTATAAGTAAAATACGTGACCTGACATCCTATCAATGAAAATACCCACTTGGTTTTATTGTTAGTAAACAAATTTAATTTATAAAAAGAAATAATTAACAATTTTGTTAATATAGTCAATAGAACAATAGAAAAGTCTATTTAAAATATTAATATAATATTATAGACTTAAATATTTATTTATAATAAGCGACTTCATCCGCATGGATCTGCCATTGACTTATTTTGGATATCGACGATATCAAGGTATATACTAGCATGAGACCTTCAAAGGTCGCCACAACGGAGCCCAAATGTGCAAGGTATGGTCACCTTTCCTTCGGATTAGGAATAATCTCCATTTATTATTTCGAGCAGGAGATCGGAGAATTATCCAGTGGAGATATCGCCCTTTAGGTGGACCATCATGATCTTCGTGAGATTAAGTTTTCTGATTAAGGGTCACAGATATGATGCCCTAATACACTCCCTAACTTCATCAGCTCAAGTTCTTTCGTCACTCTGGCAAAGTCGGACGGAAATCTCCAGCTAGCAACACGGTGATATCTTTCAGAGTTCTCTTCAGTGATTCAAAACCTCTTCTATGCGCCATACTGCTCTTGTCCCAGACAAAAGTTTGCAGTATCGCATCACTTGAGAAATATTGCTTTGTTTTGAGATGCTGGACAGAGGGGTTTCTGCATGGATGAGGTTGAGAGGAAGCTTGAAGGCAGCGTAAGTCATCTTGCCTACCTCCAACAGTGTTGCAGCGATGCCAGACGATGCGACAGCCAAGGTGATTCCACGATCACTCCTCTCCAAGAGCAAGTTAATGAGAAAGGTCCTTCCAGGACCACCAGCAGACATGCCCAACAATTGTTGCAACGCTGCTAAGGACCTGACGATAAACATAAAGCTGTTCATCCATCAGTGACCACTCGTTATTCGACACCACTTTTTACCAAAGCGTAAATGTAGTAGCCGGTCTTTCTCAGACAATTCCTATTCTACAAGCCTCCTCCCAGGCTGTTTTGGCTGAGGAAAGCGGTACTGTGAAAAGTTATGTTCTCCCAAAGCCAACACTGCATGTTCAATTAGTATTGTGTACATCCTTTCAACTCTCATTCCACCTGCCATTTAGTGTCCTCTGCGACAAATGGACAGAGAGTTCCAAGGCAGTGAAGTTTTGCATAGATCGAAGAAATATAAGAGTGTTGTCTGAAGTGGGCTGCTAATATCCTCATCCAGGTTATTGGAGGTGAAATACACTCGTTGACCAATCTCGAGGTGAACGGCGAATTGGAAGACAGTGGGAAACCTCTCATGAATGGGGAACTCCAAGTTCCTCCAAAAGTACAATAAATTATACATTGCAACCTCTATTTCAGGTAGAAAAATCTTACGGAACGTTGTATTTCTAGAGGAAAAATCAACACTCCATCTCTCATACTAACCAAGATATTTAGTATCTTATGTTGAAAGTTAGGGTTGAATGAAGAAAAAATTGAATATATTGCCCCTATGGTATACAGAGGGTTGGAACTTGTTTTATTCGATTTATCTGGAAATATCCCTCCGCCTCTCGTCGATTTGACGATATTCTGATTTCGCTCACTTTCTTGAGGTGCCGTATGTTTTTAGACATTGGTATGGGTAACTTTTGTGAGCAAAAACCAAGTCGATATCCCGTATATCACAGATATTGAGGAATCAGTGAAAAACATTTTATTCCTTTTCACCCCCTTAGGAGTCGAATTTCAAAAATCCTTTCGTAGTGGGTCTTACTCTTGAAATTAATACATTCCTTGAATTTTATGTTGTCACGTTTGTTTATATATATATTTATATATATATATATATATATATATATATATATATATATATATATATATATATATATATATCTATATATATATCTATATATATATATATATATATATATATATATATATATATATATATATATATGTGTATATATATATATCTATATATATATATATATATATATATATATATATATATATATATATATATATATATATATATATATATATATATATATATAAATATATAAACTTAAAATAAATGCCTACTTTTCACTTGTTGAACTCCCAATCTTATGGACTCTTATGCCCCGCTTAGATCTCTTTATGCAGTATTATTAGTAGTAGTAATAGTTACTTGTTTTACTAGGCAACTAAGTCATAATTGCCCCTATTTCCCTAAAAACTTAGAATTTAGCATTTTAGCGTGGACGTCAAACCACGGCCATTTAGCTGCAATTATCACACTGCTTGGACCCATCCCATTACACTGCTGGTAGAATGGCAAGCCTCCTGGGTAGGTTTCTTCCGAGACCCTCCACCTTGGCTCGCCTCACAGACTGCTAGCAGGCGTACGGTCCTCACGGATTAGTCACTGTTGACAATCTAGTGATTGTTAGACGAGATTGTCACAAATAGGACAAGGCTTTGTTTGTGTTTTGAGAACTGTTTCTTTGATTTCTCCCTAACTGGGTTATTTTTTTTCTATTAAGTTGGGCGCCACGTGACTTGCTGCCACGAAAATAATTTTAGGTTTGTTGCCTTGGTATTTGATCGTAGGAATGGAATTTTCTCAAGGTAGATTTTGTTTATACAGAGAGGCAAGGTAGCCTGTTCTTAACCTCGTTGAATTTTCTGTGTGCCTCTGGCTATGCTAGAGGAGCTGGGCAAGACTTCAGCAACTCCTCTTCGGCGGTCCTGGCTTGAGGGACATGTTTCTACCTCAGAATTTGTAGCTGAAGGATTTAATCAAGCGGCTTATGCTTTTTGTTTATTTATTAGAGCTAAAAAACTTGCACAGGGGGTCCCTAGCTATTTCTCTTTTTTTCTAGCCTGAAAATGACTAGGCAATACTGAAAATATTTTTTCAGTCAGCTTTTATGTAAAAATAAAATTGAACAGGGGTCTGTGCAAAAGTGTCTTTTTACTTCCCTGCAAACGCTTTTGAACTATGAAATTTATTTTTTCAAAGTCGCTGAAAGCGCCAAAAAATAATTTGAACAGAGGGTTCCTTACAAAATTGAATTTTACTGATGAGATCAAGTAATTTGTGAAAGTGTAAAATTTATTTGAGTAAGTCGTTAAGACCAAAAATAAAATCGTTAAAATTCAGCAGACTGGACAGGTAATTGACCTACAACTCGGATACTACTAGCCTGCCTAAAAGGTCGCGCAAGACTTCACAACTTTTCTTAATAATGAACAATTTGTAAAACCAAAAAAAAAATTTTTTATTAGAAATTTAGGATTTGAAAAAAAATTTTTTTTGAGCAGTGTATCTTTTTATACTTAATGTTATGTTATTAAACTGAAAATTTTTTTGATAGTTCTAACAGCCATTTAAATTTTGTTATTTTTTGTCATGTGACACAAATCACCCAATCATTTCAACATTTAACTGATAACATTCAGGGATGTTTTCAGTTACTATGACACCACGACTTTGACAGCTTCATATTCCAAATAAATTTCAAAAGAACACCACAATAAGATCATAAATACTATGCGTGGTAATAGATCTTCCATAGTAGAAAAAAAATAGCCCATTTAATGTTACGTTAAATTTTAATAACTGTACCTTTACCAGCTGTACTTTTAATAAATAAATAATTGGTCTGTTGTGTTGCGAGTTATTTGATTTTTTTATCAAAAAATTTTCAGTCCGAATATCCTTCTCACATTGACAAATGCCTCATAATTTTATGTCAAATTTCTCAAGCACGGTTGTTGGTACCAAGCAACGTGCTTTCAATTGTCATAAAATTATCTCGTGCATTATCAATGTCCTAGGGATATTATAGCTGAAAATAAAGTTGAAAACTTATTTTCAAACGACTAAGTTAAAAGTTAAAAAAAAGAAAATAATTCTTCTATGTCCTGGTGGATTAACAAAATGATTTTGATGAAACATATTTTTTGTAAAAATTTTGGCTGTTGATCCTTAAATCTCAAAAAAATTTCAATAAACTCTAAAATTTTTATGGCAATCTACTAAATACCCGAGAAACTTAGAACTAACCATATTTTGTTTAATAAATGAATTTTAAATCGAGTGAAGCTTTAATTTTAAAACAAGTTGAATTTTCTAATATAAAACTGAGGTTCGAGAATTTATCTTAACAAACCTAGCCTCGCGAAAAAAAATTATTTTGAAAAAATGATTCTAAGTCTCTAAATATGTAAGTCACTTCCTTACCTTGTCCTCGGAGATCTCAGACGATGATGTTCTGTTGCATAAATTACATGTGGTGGTGTGTTATTATAAACGTTTAATTTTTTATTTTTAAACAATCTACGTCCGTAGGAGCCTACTTGTGTTTTTTTTAAGTTTATTACATAAAAACAATGTAGATTTTTACAGTAAAATCTGATCACGGAATACTCCTGAAGCCAAAATCCATGAATGATAAAAGCTGTCGAAGAAGTGCATCTGGTTCTCTGGGGTGAATGTTTTAAAATCACTTTATAGGTGGTGGACACCGTCTTCTGGGGCTCGGATGAGATCTATTACCTGTGAAACGGTAAATTAGAGACTATCCTAAGGGCTCTAGATCCAGGTGGTGTTTAATAATGGGGTTTACACCCGGTTTTCAGCTAATTTTTATCGATCACGGAGTGATGTCTGTGTTGTATGAAAGCCAAAAACAAATTATTTCACTTAAAAATTGAATTGAATACCTCGATGCTTATTCTTCAGTGTCGAGTGGTCGAATTGTCTTATTTTGTCTGAAATTTTATATTTATAAGGGTTGTGTCGTCATGCGATGTTAACATGATGTCATGTTTTGAAAGCGCGTAGTAGAAATAAAATCTACACAACTCGAAAGCTTCGATTTGGTAAAAGCTCCCGATACGGCTTGTCTGTCTGAATGGTTTACTACACGGTGTACCAAACTCCAATTTTACAGGTTTAAGTCTCGTATAAATAAATATAGCGGTTAATGTGACGCAGTGGAAACAATGATTGTTGCCTGAAATTATTATTATTATTGTGTCTTAAACTATTTTACTTTGATATTAATTGTTATTTATTTAATTCTTTGTAAAAAATAAATTTTTAGGTGTGTGACCAGCATCTCTTAAAAAGTTATATATAGAAATACAGAGATTTAGCTTTTACTTACTATTTTATGATGGCTTTGGCCTCTGATGATTATTTGATTCTGTCAACCACTGAAATTAAAATTTTGTGGGGCCTCTCGGATTGCAATAAAATCGTTCAGACCAGTTTGTACTTATTGCTTATGAACGTCGTTATGAGTTTTGGTCGGCTTAATGTTTGTAAGTACGCCGCGGCGCTCGTCGTCGCGCTTATACTAGAAGCGGTTTTTTTAATGAAAATTCATTTTACTATTTGGGCTATTAAAAATCGGAGAATTGAGATAAAAGATTGCGGTTTGAAGTTTTGAAAACAGTTTTTTATTCTTTATCTAATTTGCTAAAAAAAGAGGTATGATATGTAATATTTTGAACCTGTGTAATTTCGGTTTCGGGTATTTTTTTGAATGTTTTAATGGCTGAACGCCTTCTATGTGGTCTGGGTGATTCTTTGGTAACATTATTTTTCGAGATTATTAAATTTTTTGTAGAATTTTGGATCTACAACAAGATATTGGCCAGCCATCCAAATTCCGAGTCGATCGGTGTTGCTGCGCTTCATTGATCGAACACCGGAAGTTAAAGAGATGACCATACCTCATACCCATCCACGTTCCCCGATTTCTGCTTTCAGATATCGAATGTATCTGCCATGAAGTGCGTCTGTCGTCGATTGAATATCTCTTTTATTTCCAAATGCACTGATGAACTATTATTTCATTCCTCGTTCAAAAATGTCAATTACTTTAATATGTTTTTTAACTGATTGGTTTCATGGAAACTAAACATATTCGAGAATTAAATGGATGACATATGCCTTCTTGTTACAGATTTAAAGTGAACGCCGCGCCGCTGTGGAAAATACAATTTCAGGATATTTTAAAGGATTCTAAAATGAAAGTGAAGTGACTGCTTGAGAAGTGACAAAAACATTGTGGAAATGGTGCCGTCTGAAGGATTACTCATAAAGATCGCCATTATTTCCATGTTTGCTTCCACAGGTGAGTGTGTTTATGCTTTTAAGGTACTTGGAAATTCTGTGGTCTCTCTAAAAGCATTTATTTTTTATTATAAAATAAATATGCAAAAGCGACATATACATGCGCTTACAAATTTAATATTTTTTTGTTTTATTATGTTTTTACGCAAATGTAGATTTAGTAAAATATGTAATTTGTATTTAGCAACTTTTTCATCTTTTACCAATTTTTGTGATTTCTAATCCTTTAATAGAATAAACGTTAAATGGAATATTAGGTAATTTAAAAGTTTGTTGTCCCTAATTTTTAACATAATAGATATTACTAGGGACCGCATCTCAGGTAGTTATTTCGTGAATATCGGGAGGAAATCAGCTCGTGTGCCAACATATCAATTTTCTAAGTGCAAAAATTATATACAAAACAAAATAGATAATATTCTACCTTACACTTTTGACTGGTGATTTTTGTAATGTCAAAAATTAGATAAACGCTGAACATTTAGCAGAAAACACTATGATCTATAACAATTATTTTGTGGCAATGGAATAAAAGCAGATTATTAATAATTGTTCTAAATAGTCTGGAGTTAGATTCCGGCCCTTGTCATTACAAATTCATTTGTAGCCTGAAACGACAGTTCCACGTTAACAGACGCAATTGGAGCATATTTGAAATACGGAAAGAAGCCACATTTGCATTAGTATCAGAAAAGTCAACTTCTTTGTCTGTAAAAAAGTCCACTATCTGACCTATAGTTTTGCACGAAACACCAAAGTAGCATATACTAAACTCAACGCACCTTTCACCAACCAAGTTGGCATTATCTGGAGATGATTAAAATTGAAGTTTTATAATGAACATTTAATCACCTCCTGATGGTGCCAACGTGCTTGGTGAAAAGCGCCTTGAATGCATATGTAGCGTTTTGGTGTCTCGTGGAAAACTACGTCAGTGTAATCTTCATATCTAAGGTTCCAACCCACTTCAGGATGACATATAGTATTAATTCTCGGATTATTATTTAAAACTGTTTGAAATTTTTGTTTCACATAATCCGCAGTGGTCCCTGATAACTGGAAAATAAATTGGCGTAGAACGTACGCAACATTCATTGCGTCAACTAAACAAAATTGTGTTGTTGGTTAGCGCTCAAGACAGTGTATGGCTAAGGCAACTCGTCAAAAATTTCCATATATGTATGCCAAATTTTCATGAATAGGTGGATCCATAAATGCACAATTGCGATGTCTATAGGTGATGGGGGTTCTATCTACTTCTATGTCTGCTTGTATCTTTATTTGAACAGCAACATATATAGTCGTCTTCAATTTATAATAGAACTTTTACGATGCGATGGTAGAAAACCTACATTTAATTTAGTGCTTTGTTTATTCAGTTTTAGATAATTCATATTGGCTTCATTAAGAAAAAGTTATTTTTGAATTTTTTAATAATTAAATACTAATACACTCAGTTCCAAAAAAAATGACGCACTTGGTTTTTGACCTAATTTTTTTCCTTTTTTTTAAAAAAAAACCAGTGGGTCGATTTTTAATTTTTTTTTATTTGTTGGTAGGTAATTCCTTTGTCTTTCAAAAAAAAAATAAATAAAGAGGTGGAAATTTTTTCTAAGCCTCCTGGATGGTAGTGGAAAAACTCGAACCATGTTTTTTTCTTAATTTTTGCCTCACCCTGTGTGTTAATCAAGTAATGGTATAGAAAGTGCTTACACTCTGTATGAAAGACGCTTCTTTTACGAGCATTTTTTTTTTATTCATTGATTTATCTCTAAAATTGTCCGAATTACAGCTCTTTTGCTGAAACCTTGCGTATTACCAACTTTCTGAATTTATCGAGAAACAGTTTTGTAGTGAAATAAACTGATACGAATTTTAAAAAACATTTTTATTAAACACAAAATTATAAACTGGGATAACTGCTTAATACCGTGTATTGCCACCCCTATCAACTCTAAGAGCTTCTAATCTACGCGGCATACTGGAAATTAGGTTTCTTATCGTTTCCATTGGTATACGATCTCATTCTTCCACTAATGCATCTGCCATTTCTGCGAGACTTTTCGGAGGCCTCTCGCGAGAACGTACCCTTCTCCCTAATTCATCCCACAAATGTTCTATAGGGTTCATATCGGGGCTTCTCGCAGGCCACTGTAATGTGGTGATACCCGTAGCTTCTAAAAAGTTTCGCACTATTGCTGCGGTGTGTGGTCGGGCATTATCCTACATCAATATAAAATTATTGCCCATTAACTCTTGCATGAGGTAAGACATACTGCTGTAAGATGTCAATGTAGATTAGGCCTGTCAACGTCCTCCTCACCGGAAAAACATGAAGGGGTGTCTTTTCATTCATTGAAATCCCTCCCCATACCATAACCGACCCACCATTAAAACTTTCGCATTCTGTTATTAAATTCTGATTAAACCTTTCACCAGTCCTTCTCCACACTCTTTTTTCTCCATCCACCATGTTAAGGCAAAACCCTTACTCATCCGTAAACAAGACATTCGACTATTCAGGAATATTCCATTGTCCATAATTTTGAACGAAATTTCTTCTAGCAGCACGATGTTCGGGCAATAATTTAAGACCTTTTGCAGGTCTCCTAGCATTTAAATTAACTTCTTTTAGACGTCTACATACCGTCTGCTTACTTACTGCAACACCACGAATTCGGCGAAGATCTTGCTGAACATTTACCGCAGTATTTGATCGTTCCCGTAATATCCGCAATCTCAAGAAGCGATCATCTCTTGGAGAAGTTTTTCGAGGGCGACCAGAACCCACCCTTCGAGCAGCGCTTCCTGTTTGTTGGTACTTGCGGATCGCTCTACGAGCAGTTGCTTCATGGACTCCCATTGCACGAGCGGCGTAACGTTTACTACGCCCATCGTTTACTAAGGCAACTAATCTTGCTACTTGTTCAGGATTTATTTGAGGCATTTTATCTAATTTTAGTCTCTAAAACTTTTTTAATGAAACTTAATTAATGACACAACGACAAAAAGTCAATATGGAGGCATACAACAAATTAATTGCTATGGCAACGGCAATTGTTTTTTTAAAGGCAATGTGATCCTACAACGAAATAAATTTGTGGGATATACGCAAGGTTTCAGCAAAAAAGCTGTAATTCGGACAATTTTAGAGATAAATCAATGAATAAAAAAACAAAATGCTCGTAAAAGAAGCGTCTTTCATACAGAGTGTAAGCACTTTCTATACCATTACTTGATTAACACACAGGGTGAGTCAAAAATTAAGAAAAAAACATGGTTCGAGCTTTTCCACTACCATCCAGGTGGCTTTGAAAAAATTTCCACCTCTCTATTTTTTTTTTGAAAGACAAAGGAATTACCTACCAACAAATAAAAAAAATTAAAAATCGACCCACTGGTTTAAAAAAAAAGGAAAAAGTTAGGTCAAAAATCAAGTGCGTCACTTCTTTTGGAACTGAGTGTATTAGTAATATACAGAGTGGCCCGTTAGTGTGAGGAAGTCCAATATCTCGCTTATCATAAGAAATATGAAAAAAATGTTTTAAATAAAATGTATAGGGCTTACTTTGTTGCTCATTTCTAAAATACTGTGAAATACATAGGCTGTTCCACTAAAGCGGGACAGCTTAGAGGTCGAATTTTTTATATGACACACCCTGTATATTTTTACACCGTTGATTTTAGCGTAAAATTTTACGTTCAGTGATAAATTTTTATTTGAAGAAGCTGCGGCGTTGCCAAGTTATTGCGAATAATATGAAAATTCACGGAAAAGCAGTTCTTCACAAATGTCATCAAAAATACTTTGTTAATGGCAGTTAAGAGAAAACATTTGGCAAGTGCAAAGATCAGAGGTAGTTGAAATGTCTGAGAGAAGTGACGGTTTATTTTAATGTACAGGGGATTTTATACAGGGGTATCAATTTGCCTATCTTCAAACATCTCAAATTTCCTTTTTTTCAAATGGAATACCCCGTATATTAGTTCACCATTTGGCAAAACTATTTTATCCCTTTAAATTATGTTATTATGATATAGTCCCTAAAATGGATAGTTTTTGAGAAATTGTAAATTTAATTGAAAACTTAAAAAAGTAAGCTATGACACTTAATAATTGTAATTTAAGGGGCCTAGTCGGGAAAAAGCTTCGGATAGCTGTGTCACTCTCTAGAAAGTTTTTATACATGCGCCGCTGAATAATTTTGCTCTTGACTATACCTTCACTGGACGTTTTATTCACCGACTTCATTGAGGTGCGATTCCCGATAGAGGTAACACTTCTTTGCTCCATTTGTAGTGACAAAGATACTTATTTAGAAAATTCTTTTTAACCAAATAGTACGGAATAAAAGTTTGAAACTTGCTGAGCATAATTATGAAGATTCATTCTAGACGACATGTATGAATTTTAACTCGATTTTTACCGATTGATATCATAATTCAGGAGCTAATCACGTCCAAATTTCACTTATATTTACAGTATAAATTTTCCCTACATAAAGTGAAAATTAATTAAAATAGATATACATGTACCCTCTAGTACACTTTCAACTACTGATCCTCCAAATTTGGTGTAATTTGACCAAACCGTATGGAAGAAATAAATTTTGAAAAATTACCTTACAAACACTGGTTCGATTAGCCCTCTTAAACACAAAACTTCTAATTGTACCAAAATTAAATGATACACAATTATATTCTTTTTTCACAATTTTCAGGCTGAAAAGTAATTTAAACAATTAAAATATTTAAAAATTAAGACATGGTAACTATGAAAAAAAAACACAAAACTTATAACAAATGTCAAAATGACAACCGACTACTTCTTAACAATAATGTACCCGGTTTTCAAAAGCTCGACTAACGTGGCTTAACATGTTAATGTTTTGGAATACTTCCCTAATTCGAGCTTTCATAACCTCCTTTGTAGTTGGGGATGTTTTGTACACCTGATCTTTGACGTAGCTCCACATAAAAAAAATCCATTTTTGTTAAATCTGATGAGCGATGTGGCCACTTAAAAGGTCCTCCACTACCTATCCATCTTCTGGGAAATTCATTATTTAAATGTCTATTTATAGGTACTGTATGGTGGACTGGCGCTCCGTCGTTGAAAATACCACATTTTCTGTCTGATTGGAATGGGTACATGATTTATTAATTACGGTAATGGATTCTCCAGAAAATGTAGGTAATTCGGGCTTCTAAGTCTCCCTTTAAAAAGTAAGGCCCATTGACATAATTTCCAATTTGCAACACCAATTGCTGGCATAACATAATTAGCTGGGGGTTGTACTTATTGACCGGTAGCTTAGTTAGCAGGTCGTGAATAAGGGTTTAAATTGATTTGAGTTCTCAACAAAATCTAGGCTGGGCGACAGGACTTTTGCAAGTACCAAATAATTAAAAGTTTACTTTAAAAGGTGAAGATAACGTTAAAACTTAAATTCTGTTGGGAAGGAAGTTGAATAAAAAAGATACTATTTAACAAAAAGTATAATAAAGACTGGTATATGTACAATATTTACATTGGCTCAGATGACCCCTTTTAGTAAAAAAAAATCTAGGTGTGGTTGAAGACCAACAACTAACCACACAAAAAAATGATATGACGTTACTGCAAGAGAAAAAAAATTACTGATATCTTACAAATTTCTTCTGACCAAATATACACGTTCACTGGGGACGAAGATCTTACATAACTTCAAATGAGTTAGTCCAGCGAAGAATCCACCAACGGCTAAGCTCTTGATGGGTTCGGTGTCAGGTTGAATCACCACTGTCAGTACTGCAGTTACCTTTGAGACGAAATGCCAGTTGTATAAAATATAGTTTTCCTGTTCCACCCAGTATATAATGATCAGTTCGATCCACCAGTTATCCTCTTCTCTTGGTCCAGGTATTAACATAAAAAGGGGAGAGTTTTATGAGATCAATATTATAGGCAAAACAAAGTAAAGAGCTGTGCCGTTTGAATTGTCCAGCTACGTAGACAAAATATGAGAGTTAACACAAATTTACAAAGTAAATTGCAAACTAAACAATCTAGGATCGGCATCCCACAATATTTTATGAAGTTGAAGGCTTCAACTAACTTAAGTATCAATAAAAGTTACGTTAAATAGAAAAAATACTAGTCCAACAAATAAACTAGGTCTAGCTATGATAATAAAGTGAAATAGGTATTCACTATATGTTAAGATATTTTTAACTAAAAGAAGGTAATCTTCAAGAAAATAGAATTTTGAATGTCTGCATTCAGACAGACAACTAGAAAGATAACGTAAATAAATATTTGCTAAATATAAAACAATATTATTTTCAAATTAAAGGTAAGGTTAAATTAAATTATTTATTAGTTCCTCGGAGAGAGGTAATAATGAATTGCAGATAAAGTTAAATAAAGATATATAGCTTGACTATATGTTTACTGCAGATAATCAAAAGTTAATCGATTGCCAGATAACTAGGCAGGTATCTTTGCCTGTGAACTAGGCAAGGCTCCACTAGAGCAGCGTTCCTGACTAAATACTAAGTAAACCTTCAAGTAAGCATTCGATATTTTCAATTTAGAAAAACCTTACGTTCCTGAGGTCTGGTTGGTAAATATATGCACTGGTATAAAATGCTCCACCACAAAACAAATGCACCACATTAGATAATTTTCACAAAGGTTATAAACAAATAGGTTTAGTTCAAAAGGGTGTACCAATCTCCAAATGTCACCAGTCACCACTTTTTACAGAGCTACCAACGCAGCCAAGTGACCTAAAACATCAACAGACAAAGACAGAAAACAATTAACTACGATACAAAATGGCGACATCCGTTGCCGGGTAAATCTAAAATTTACAATAACCGAAAGTTAGTTTAAATTAGCACACGATATTATTACAATATCAGAGGGATATTAGATAAATTGTCCACAAGGCACGATAAATCGATACTAATCAATATTAATCATGACTGTTCCAAAGAACAACCAAGGTGAACTGATCACCAAAAAGCAAATTCGCGCAAGGCGTCAATTAAGATAAATACGGTACGATATTATTATGAAAATTACCTCAGAGGTACTTTAAATGAATATAGCAACTGTTTAAATAATGATGATCATAAAATTACCCGATAATACCAGAAAACATATAAATCTTACCAGACCGCTGAACTAGAGATGTTGTCTTCAGAACGCTACAGTAGTAAGAAAGAAGCATCGTAGTGTTCTGCTACCTAAATTCGAATATAGTTTGGAAAGAGACGAACATTTGAGAATAGAGTATGAGCAATAAATATAGATAGATATTTAGTGCAAAAATCTGCAAAACCAACTGTTCCAGTAGAAACCAGTGGCGCCATCTAGACTAGACTGGCAGAAACTTAATTCATCGTGGATAACAACAAACTGGAATGAAATGGCTTGCAATTTCGTTACAAATTATGCCACCCCATACGTTTAATGACCACCTTTTCTGACTGGTAGTCCGTATACAATGTGGATTTTCGGTTGAATAATAATGAAAATTATATCTATTGGTAAACCCATTTTTATGGAATGTCGCTTCATCAGCAAATAATACATAATTGAAAAAATCCCTATCTTGAAGAGTTTGTTGTTGAGACCATTCACAAAATGTTACCCTTTATTCGAAATCTTTATCTAATAACTCCTGCATTAGTCGTATATGGTACGGATGGAATTTGTTTTTATTCAAAATTCTTTGCACAACAGTGCGGCTTATGTCACTTTGTTTCGATATTTCTCTAGTCGAGATATAAGGATTGTGCATTGGAGGAAAATTGCTCAATGAGCGGGCCTCTAAACTTTTAGAAGCTACAAATTCTCGCACTACAGCGGAGGTAGTGAATTCAAGTCTACAAGAGTTTCGAGGTGACAAATATGCAGAGAATAAGGAAAAGTTCTTATTATTTCTTACCGATGGAGTGAATTATATGAAAACTGCTGGAAGAATTTTGAAGGAAACATATCAGAATATACTTCATGTAACATGTTTAGCACATGGGCTTCATATGATTGCTGAAGCTATTAGGGGGTGCTAACCTAATGTTAATAAATCGATATCCAGTGTAAAGGAAGTTCATGAAATTCTACCAAATACTCCATTACCCCCGGAGCCCATTATAACACAATGAGGAACTTAGCTAGAGGCAGCATCGTACTATTACTGTCATTTTGAAAATGTGAAATCCCTAATACATCGGTTAAATCCAAATGACGCAGTTGCTATTTCACAAGCGCAACGGGCATTTATGGATCCAACTGTTCAAGGAAATCTGGAGACCATACACGGAACTTTTTCACGAATTCCTCTGGCTGATATTGAGGGTCCCGCTCAATATCAGCCAACATCAGAATTTACTACAGTTGATGCAATAAGTGTTGTGGTCGATCTTCGACAATATATTTTTCAATTGCAGGGAGAAATTGCTGTGAGGGTACAAATAAAATTCCAAACTGTTTAAAAAGAAATCCCGGATTTGTTACGATGATATATTTCAAGTATGCTCCAGTTACATCTGTCGATGTCGAGCGGTCCTCCTCGTAATATAAATGTATTTTCAACGAAAAGCGCCGAAGTTTAACTACAAAACATTTAGGAAAGATATTAATAATATACTTCTATTCTTGCAATCGACAGTGAAAAATACTTGTGTATGTGTAGTTAACTGTTAAGTAAATCCCCCTATACCTCCAGTTCTCTTTGAGTGAGTGTTTATAATAAATTGACTTATTAACTTTAGACAATAACGAATTCGCTTAAAAAATTTCAAGGTAAGATATTGTTTCATATTATGCATGTAAATCTGACACCTACAGCCGACCCTGGTTTTACGTCATATCCAATCGGTAAATCCCACGTATGCACATAAACTGTGTTACTCATCTCATATGAATGTTCGTTGATACACATATGGCCTTCGGTAGTTAACACGTAAAAGGTAAGTAATGTTACATATTTCATCATCTGCCATAATTATCGGGCACGTTGGTATTCACATGGGACGCTATTAATAGTCATCTGATTTGCCACGATCTACTAATAAAGTAGACTACTTACGCGTTCAAAATTTATTGATATATGACACAATTATTACTTAGTATCATTTTATATACTTAAAAATAGAGTTTTTCGTAACTGAGTAAATTTTTGTCTTCTAGAACACCACGAATATTTTGAAAAATCATGCATGCATAAGGCCTTAGATTAATCATACAACTAATTTGAGCATAAGGTGTCCCCCTTCAAGAAACAAACGATTTTCTGAACTACTCCCACATGCAGTACATGAATCTTGCATATAAATACTTAACTTTTCAAATAAGTTTTATTATTTAGTAGCAGAACTATGTACAATATTAAATATTTTAAGACCTTTACATGTTCTACAAATTTTATATATGAATTATCACGAAGCAAATAGTTAAAGTTGTGCAACCCAAACGATATATTTATGTAGCGTAAGTTTTTATCATAATAAATAAAAAGTTATGATATTTTATATATGCTAACGTATTCGCCACAGATGGCAAAATGTTGAACGTGTGTTGTGGTTGAACAATGTTCGATCCAAAAGAAAAACGGCCTGCGAGTTAAATTTTATTGTATAATGCTGCCTTATCTACAAACTTGAAAGATTCAATATACTCTTGCACTAAGCGACATTTTGTAAAAATTACCTGTTTTCTGGGGGTTACTTTATTTACTAATTTAGAATGAAAAAGATTTAATTTTCATAAAATTGTTGTGTTATTTCTAACACAAAATTCATAAAAATGCAAATGAAATTTTCTATAGTAAAAAATGTCATTGTTTTATAAGACAGTATACGTAACAAGTATATACAGACTGGTTTAAAAGTTATGGTCAAAGAAGATTTGGCCAAAATCAATAAAACGCCTTGTATCTCACTAACGTAGGAGATAAACCCATTAATGATAGATAATTTGGAAACAACAAAGTGCCTTCTATTCACAGTTAACGTACGTACAATTCACTTTGAATAATGCAAGAAACTTCTCTACCTGTGTTAGTAGGAAAATAAACGGCTACCAAAAAGTCTCCAACGTCTAGCTCCACGGTGGAAATTTTTTTCCAAAATTTAAACAGAAAAAAAATTAAAACAATTATTACTAAACATTTTTATACAGGGTGTTTTGGAAATTCTTGATCTAACTCCAATTATATGTTGTACTCAAAATAAGAAAGTTCATATAAAAATCTTTATCTTTGTTAAAAATATCTTGGGTGGACCATTGTGAAACTGGGGTGGAGTTGCGGTTATCCATTTTCAACAAACGTACATAACTGTCAGTTTTTCCTCCACACAGTGACGTAGGTAATTTAATTGGGAAAATTGTATGGGAAAAATAATTAATCAGACTTTGGCCTTCACATTAGCCACTTTATAAACATTGTCATAATAACATTAATCATATTGTAACAAAATAAAATAAAATACCTATTGGTGCATTTTTATACTACCGGAATTTTTTCCATGCTCTAATAATTACGCTTTATAATGCTGATTTATTTCTAAATAAAAGTCAAGTCGAGAGTTCTTTGGCAAAAACTTTATATAAGTATTTAAATTTTGTTATTTTAAGCTTATTTTTATGACTCAGCTTTTATGTATTTTAATGGATGAAAAACTTTTAGAATTTAGAGGCTGTAAAACTGAGAAGGTTAATTTTATAATATTTGATAGGTGCTAACTTTTTATACTAACTGATTGAGTAACCGGTTTTTATATAGAAACAAAACAAATACTTTTAAAACCCATTTGCACACAGATATAAAGTGGGCAACCATGAGCAATATTAAGTAATTGATTTCAAAAGTTTTTAAAAGAAAATGTCATTACTGTTCTTTTTAACCTAATGGCTTTATTAACTTAATGAAACTTTTAAGTAAGTTTTAAATAATGAAAGTGAAAAGTTGTGTCATGCGTAATATTTTTTTATAAGGAACTCTTAATAAATCCATAACAGAAATTTACCAGAATATCTCCCACATGCACAGAAAAAACGAAGCAATCGAGAGGCTTGAATAGTTACGAGAAATAGTTTTGGACACTTTAAATAGTTTGATCGAGTATAGATGACAAATAGGTCACTTAAACAACAACCAGAAAATTGACCAAAATCAATTGATCTAAGGCAATTTAATTAAAATCAACTTGAGCGAATTAATCTAGTTACAATAATAATTCATCAAACTGAACTTATCTAATGATTAAAATTAATTAATCTAACATCAATCCAATCAAGTGCTGTAATTCCTATGAGTAAGTTAATGTTCGTTTTATATTAATTTAAAAGGAAATAAAAAATAGGTACATTACGTAGCAGTTGAGTTGCTTAGTTGAAATTTTCATAAGAATCATTCAGATTGTGATACTAACCTGAAATTGGATGGAAGTAGAGAGTTTGTTGAGACGAACAAAATAGGATATAGTGCCACTCAGATAAAAATGTGTCAATCATCGAAATCAGTATTTACGACATTTCGAAAACTACGAATTATATCAATATGTTTTTGATTAACACAAATTAAAGTAAACTAAATATTCTACAAAGAGGGTGTGATTTGTTTTTTGTAATTCCAATGGTTTCCTCTGTGATAGGCTAATATAACACAATTTTTTATTCAATTGTAATGAAAAGTGATGTTTTTTGGTTCCAATATCTGGACGAGAAGATGTCCTTTTTATGACACGTATTATTTTTTGTTGTGGTTGTTAGACGACCACTTTTCCCATCGGAAAAGTACTTTTCGCCCTAGGACGAAAAGTACTTAACGAAATATGAACAAAATAATGGATACCATAAAACAAATTAAACAAACTGTCACATTTTTTATAAAATTGTGCCAAAGTGACGTGAAGTTGATTACGATCAGATTTTTCAATTAATGTAAGTATAATAAATAAAAATTTATTATTTTGTTCTCACAATCGAATAAAAAATGGTGTCTGACACACGGACGAAAACATTTTTCGTACTCATACGGTTGCAATTTTCTACGAAAAACTACATTTTTCGTCCTTGTGTCATAAATAACTATATAACTGTAGTATGATAAAAATACCTAAATAATTTTTTTGGTAATCTTTATCTCAACCAGATATTTCTAATCTATTTTATGATTTTTTATAAAATAGCAGAAAAAGAAGGAACTTCTAAAAATCACTATTTCATAGCACTTTCCATCACATAAACATAGTATCGTACTTTAATTCTGTACGAGCACATAAACATTTCTCACTACACATAACTTGACATTTACAAAAAACAAACTCTTGACATGCCGAAAAAATTCTGGAGATATGGTCAAAACAGGTTGGTAAATTCCCTCATCCAGTTGCCACTCCGCCAAGACTCAGGATTTGGAATATTTGGGTTTGAAAGCAAACATTGTTCCCATATAAAAGCTCCCTGGAAAACTGCCCACGTTATATGTTGAACGAGAGCTTTTTCTGTCAGTGGTAGTGATTGAAGGAGTTTCTGCTTTTTAATTAAGATCACAGTTGGTGCTCGATTTATGGTATCATAAAACATTCAATAGTCCGCAACGCATTGTGTGCCACCTTACATTTCGTATTCATTCGAAATAACGTTTCAGTTTGAATCATTGACGAACAATGGGCCATCGATGGACTATCATAGTCCATCGGTGGTCATCGGTGCATTATCGACCATCGATGGATGGATTATGGACCATCGATAGTATGGTTAAACTCTCGGTAACAACATTAACCGTTGTGGACATACATATTTGTATTGTATTTACCTAACTGCACAATTCGAAAGATCGTGAGAAATAAATGAAAACTGCTGAAAATAAGGTCGAATTCTCGTAAACCATAAAGCGACAGAAAGAATTTTGAATATCCTGTATGTGATTTTTGGTCGTTGTAACGAGGCACGGGTAATAAATAACACTGCATTAATTAATATGAGGAATTAATTACGTAGGTACACCAAAAAAAGATTTGTAGACTACCATACTAAAACGTATTTAGGGGCGCTGAAACCGAATCCGTGGTCAGAATTGACCCATCACGTCAAGATTATCACATAACGTTAAAAAATAAGTAAAACCCAGCCAAAACTGAGGATAAAAATAAATTAAAAGCGTAAATGGGCTTACTACTTTACCCATTAATATTTTGGGGAGCTGAAATCGAATTAGAGGTTTGCATTGACCTATGTCAGAATTTTTACATAATCTCAAAAACAGGTAAAAACCAGCCAAAACTGAGGTTAAAAATAAATTAAAAGCCTAAACAAGGTAACTACTATACCTACATTTATTTTGAGGCGCTGAAACCGAATCCTAGCATCGATCCACCACGTTACCCTCAAAAATCTTTATAAATTGGTTACAATTGTAGCACACCTTCTTACTTTCGACAGTACTGTGTAATGACATTCTTTTTCTTCTTTGTATTTTCTGGTATATCCCGTTTCAACAACCAACAGTAGTCTGCTATCATATTTTCATCCCATCTTTCTTGATATCGACGCTTCATCTTATCTTGGTGAAATCGTTCCCCTAGTTCTTCACTATAATCTCCTAAATTTTCAGGAAAGCAGTTTATATGAGAGTGCAAGAAGTGAAATTTTAAGTTCATTAGGCAACCCTGGCTCTCTAAATTCTTGCACTCTTATATAAATTTGTTTCCTGAAAATCCAGGAAATTATAGTGAAGATCAAGGGGAACGGTTTCACCAAGATATTCGCGAGATGGAGCATCGATATCAAGGAAGATGGGATGAGAATATGATGGCAGACTACTGTTGGATGTTGAAACGGGATATACCAGAAAATACAAAGAAGAGAAAAATAATGTCATTACACAGGACTTTCGAAAGTAAGTGGGTATGCTACAGATTTGGTTTCAGCGCCTCAAAATACATATATAGGTAAAACGGTTCGCTCGTTTAGGCTTTCAATTTATTTTTAACCTTTTTTTTTTGGTAGTGCAAAACTTTGTTTTGTGTGCCTGTGTTTTTAGGGTTTCTGTTAGCGCTTTCTCAATTTATGATTTAAAAGTGATTTATAGACGCATAGTATTTTGAACCTTATAAAGGATTTTTGCAATAACTTGCTTACATATTATGAAAATCGTAACTTTTCATCAAGAGTTAATCTTAAGATTTTTGAGCGTTCAGAAAAAGTTAGAGGAGTATTATTTATTACTAATTGCAAATTGTCTTTTATAGCAGCCTGCTTATTTTCTGAGAAGTAGTGAAACACTTTTCCCTGCATTTAGTAGACTGTAGGAACATAAGTAGTGAAATGTTGCTTTAAGATTTATATTAATTTCTTTAGTAGCTGAATTTATATTATTTGGATTGAAATGGTATAAAAGTTGTGTATAGACAGCGTATGATTATAGTTGAGTATGCTGTACCGATTTAAAGGTTGCTAAGGTGTATATAATGAATAATAATGGACCAAGTATAAATCCCTGTGGAACTCCGAAGATTATTAACTTTGATGTAGACATTTTGTTTGATACAACCACTTTTTGAAATTGTTTGTTTAAACAGGAATGGATAAAATTCTTAGATTTTAAATCCAAACCAAAGTAGTTTAATTTGACACATATTAAATCGTGATCGACCGTATCAAGAGTCTTTTAATAGTCAAGTGCCATCAACAAAGTTGCCATTTGCTTATCAGAATACCTCATATATTGTCAGTAAGATTGTGTAATACAGTAGTGCTCTGACTGATGATTTGGGAGCAAGTTACTTTCCGTAAAATAACTTATTGTGAAAAACTATTTTTTCTAAAAGCTTAGAAAAATAGGTTTTACATATTTAATGCTTGAGGAAATGCATACAAATGCCTAGCACCATTTTTTAGGAAAATAACCTGCGTCCAAACAGCAGCTTATTATGTAGGTTAGGCGAGAGATGATAATTGGAAGACATAGTTTGACCATTTGTAAAGAAATAGTATCGGGGCCAGTAGCACTAGAATGTACAGTATATTTCACACGACTTTTTTAAAAATTTGACAACTGAAATTTTTCATTTAACAGAATATCATGCAAACCTTCAGATCTGTATATCCCTAAATTACAAACAACGATCATGCGCCATGATACAAAGAATTAGAAATATGATATTGCACAGACTCGATTCCATCTTTGCTGTTTCGCTTACGTCACGTGGTTAATAAACGTCAGGTTATAGTTGTTTTAACCTCCTAGAAATTGTGTTTTTTTCCGTTTTCTGAGTGTTTTTTTATTGTTCTTTATAATAATGTGGTGTTCAGTGTATGGGTGTAAAGCGGCACCTAAATAAGAATAATGATAAGGCACCTAAATAAGGAATTGACAAATGCTTCACTGAGCAGAAAAATAAAATTGAGAAAGGTTGTAAAGTAAAATTTATTTATCCCACTTTCAAAATTCTTGCTTACTCTAGAATATGATAGAAAATTTTTATTTTTTTTTATAAAAATGTTAACTGATGTAATTTAATTTTAATGTACTAAAACAAACCCATTGATTTGGATACAAAATAAAGTTGTTACAATTAGAGATAGACAGACATAATTTACAAAACATGTGCTTACTAAGAAAAAAAATTACAGAAGACAGGTAGTAAATATAGATATAATGTATTAAATATATAATAAAATAAATCACAAAAGTCATTATATAGAATAATACAATACATGCGACATACAAAACAGATAATTAAAAGAGAGGAGCAGTAGCACAATTACATTACTTAACTATCTCAAATTAAAAATTTAAAGTTAAAAATTTATCCAAAGTACAAAATACCTTTTCAGTAAGAAATTTTTAACGAACGTTTAAGTTGCATAAATGGCATATTGTTCGGGAAGTTTGTTATAAATAAGAAATCATAATAATTTGCAGAAAATTTATGTGTAGGGACTCGATGATAATCAATAGAGATCTATATTATGTTTTGTGAAGTGGTCGTGTATATCACAACGGAATTGAAGAAGGCTTAGGTTTTCTTTAACCCACAGCAGAAATCTTAAGATAATGACGTTAAATTTAAAATTTTCATTGCATTTTCAAATTTTTACCGCTCCTCTCTGAAGTTTAAAAATTTGCTTTGTATACAATGAGTGGTCTCAGGCTCATTATACCGTATATCATATGTGACTGGAAGAGTAAGCTGTTAAAACTACTGACTTACTGCCCCATATAAATTTTTTAAAACATAAATATTCTTTGATAATTTCTTTGCCAATTGGTCTCTTTGAACTTCCCAGGACAGTTTAGTATGTAAATATTTCCCTAGAAATTTAACAAAGGGTGGATTATAAAATCATTATTTTTTATTGTAAAAATGCATTCAAGTGCGATGCCATTGTATAGTTGTTAATATTTACATTTATTTCATCTGATCTTAACCAGTTCTCTGTAAAAGCTAAAATATCGGGATATATCTTTGTATGTGTAAAGTATCTTTCTAATTTCATCAATTTTACATCTTAGTGATTACTGATTACATTGAGATATAATACTGGTTGATATAATATACCTTGGTTGGCAACTTTATCTGTACAGATTATGTTTTGTTCAGTTACATTTGTTTAACTTCTATCTAATCTTCTCGAAAATATCCGTTTTCTTAGGATAATTGAATCTATCAACCTTTGCAACCTGAGGATACAATCAAAACTTGGTAAAATTTAATTTTGTTTAGGGTATTATGAAATATATATTATTATACTCTTTTATTTACGTGTTTTATTTCAATATTTGTGATGTAAAGTAGAAAAATCTTACATTTTCATTATTTTAATTCATTTACCGCAGACCTCATTTGAATAAAGTGGGCGGTTACTAACTGCGTGACGTCATGCACAGAACCGAACAAAAGTGGGACCGTCTAATTTCATACCTTGTTTATTTGTATCATAATTATGCGCAGTAATCTATGATCACGTATGATTCAAGAAAATGTTTTACCTAACCTCGTTTCGTTTTGTGTTTCTCTTATTTATTTATTTATTTATTTATTTTTATTTATTTATTTATATATACACCATATAACAGTACAAAGACCATTTATAAGATGGGAATAACATATTTAGTACAAAAAGAAAAATTGATAATAACAAATTACTTATATAATATATACACATATTATAATACACACATACAGATAGATATTATACATATTGAAAGATAATAACTGTAACTGTGTTAGATAAAGTCACTTTCATTGTTATTGTAGTTAAAGCATATGTTATAAATAGATGAAAACTTTAAGACATTAGTCCGAGCTCCAGATAGATAAAAAGTGTGTTAGTGTCGCAAATTTACTCTTGGAACATGAAAATTTAATCTATGAAGTATATCGCTACAATCTGTTTCATGGTGGATGATTTTCTTTAAGAAATTTATGGCAGAGTTGTTACATCTATCACTTAAGTTGCTCATAGAGAACATATCAAGCAGGTCACTTTGTGGGAAACCGATAGGTGGATATACTCCATGAGATTTAAAATAAAGATATTTAAGAAAATGGCGTTGCACATTTTCTAATTTATTAATATGAATATTATAGCACGGTTGCCATACAAGGGACGCATACTCTAGTTTAGACCGTAAAAATGAAAAGTATAATAATTTTAAAGTTGTAATATTTGAGAAATCACGGCCATTGCATATAACAAAACCTAAAGCCTTATTTACGTCACCTATTAACGTATCAATATGATCAACAAAGGTTAGATTTCTGTCAAAATTTACTCCCAGGTCTTTAAGAGTTCCGTCTGCGACCGTGAAGAACATGAACTTGTAGTCGGATAACTGTGTGGTTATTAGAGAAGATGTGAATATGAAATTTAGAGGACATGTAGATAAAAGTTCAATAAGTCACTACGTGGGATTTTTGAAAAAAAAAATTTCAATATACGAGAATTGAAAAACTAAAAACACAGCGACATAGAATATAATTACATACACCACCAAAAAATTTTTTTTTAAATTATTTCAACTCTAATTATATTTAATTGCCTGGCTGTTTTGTCGATTTTGGTATAAAAGGAGCAGGCGCCCTCTACAGTATAGTCGCGCGGTCAACTCTATGTGTATTCAGTGTGATTCATGGCCCCGTTTACTACCAAGTATTCTAGTAAGCCCATTAACAGTACAATATTCATATGCCAAGCTAATTGATGTCATTCGCACTAGGAGTACTTAATGCAGCAATATTCAATAAAATAGGAAAAACATCATCGTAATCAAAATGTATTATATTTTACTTTCTATGTACAGGGTAAGTCACATAAAATATTCTTCTCATTTTTTTTCGTTAATTCTAAACATATTTTCCAGTGGTTTTTATGGATTTTTTTTTATAGATTTTAAATCGGAGCCCAAATTTATAATTTAAACAAGTCCATTGAGGCGATTTCAAAAATATATAGCTGTAATATATTTGCCTCATAAATGAAGAAAGTACTACTAACAGAATCATTAAATTTTGTAATTATTATATATTTCCTTTATTTGCTTATTTAATTTTTTTTCATTTTATTTGTAATATTATTATTCTGTATAGAAATTATTATTTGAGAAACTAAATGATAGCAATCTCGCTTGAATTAATATAAAATTTGACCATTCTTTTTTGAATAGCTATCTGCCTTACTTTTGAAGTAAATATATTACAGTTACATATTTTTGGAATCGCCTCTGTCAATTTATCAAAAAATATATAGAGTGTGTCATTTACGAAAAATATGTTTGATTAACCTGTGCATTTTTAGTTAAATTATATTTGAGCAAAATCTACAGTCATTAACCCTGCGGGATATGAGAAGTGTCAGTAGGTAATTCAGTGGTGTTCCTCTTGTGTGAAATCGGAGGTCACGGTAGGACATTCCAGATTGCGATTGGGCAAAAAAAAATAAAAAGTAAAGTTTATTCTTATTCTAAGTACAAATTTGTTATAAAATTCTATAAATAAAAGTAGACTGAACACACTTCATTGAAATTTGATTAACTTGCGTTGACTGGTTTTGAGAAGTTAAAAATATTCCACTTTTTAAGAACATTTTGACCATACCAGTTTTTAATCTGTTATGTCTCGGAAAATGAGCACCCTAAATAAAATGTTAGTTATCGATAAAATACAGCTTTTCTCATACACTGATTTTTTTCATAATTTTTCATTTCAAAATTTCGGAGTTGTCAAAAACGTGACTTCATGCTCATTCAGATATTTTTCAAGATAATTAAATATTGGTAAAATTATTTATTACAAAAAATGTAAACATTTTCAGGAAAAAGATTTTAAAAATATGAAATATTAATTATTGTTATCAAGCACGACAGATAATATAAGTATTGCTTTATTTAGTTGTTTGAAAGGCTATAATTTATTAACCATTCATATTTTTTAAACCGTTATTTCTGGATAATTGTTTATTTGATTGTAAGTTAATGTTCTAAAAATAATCTCCTAAGATAACTGTTATAAATGTGGCTTCGTGGTCCGGTCGTAAGAACACTTGCCTCTCACCCTGGAGTCCTAGGCTCGATCCACGGACGAGGAGTACGCAAAAGCCAGGGTTGTTTAGAATGGGGACCGTCATTTGCATTACGTTTGTATTAGTGTTTACATCGGTACTCTATTGCAAAAAGTAACTTTCAGAAAATTGTTGTATTTTGTAATTCAGTGGTGCAATAAATTTTAGCGCCTCGCGCATATTTGTCAAGTAGTACAAGCCCAATTACGAACATAAGTCGAATTAACCGACCGATTATTATTTGTAAAATGACACATCGAATCTGGGTAGAAAATTGTTGTCATAATTTACGATATTAATTCTTCGTCACTGCAAAACCCATTTTTTTTTAGGAACACTTATTTTCAGTCTAGGCCTTTTGTTTCTCTTTTATAATCCATGTTTTCACTTTTGATTAATTTACAAAATAGTGTGTATACACAACACATAATAAATAATAATTCTCTCACGATATTGGCGAATTGACAATACATTATCATAAACTCAAATCCGACCCTGAATAAAACTTAGAGCTAATAATAGCACGTAACATTGACCAATAGTCGAGACGCCAGCTGGGTGGTAAGGTCCACCTTCCGGTACAGTGTTTTTATCATAATTTACAGACAGTGATTATGTGCTTTGAACGGAACTCTTAAACGTGGACGGTCCGAGTTAGCAATTCGTGGTTAAGTGTATATTCGAAGGTATATTCAGAATCTTTAGTGGAAGATGTCATTACATTACATTTTTACATATTTAATGTGATACTGTTCTCGGGACACCAAGAGATAAGTTTGGAGATGTTACTTTATATTGTAATACAATCATTTAAGTTAGAAATGCTATGTAGGTGTTTTATATGAGCCGCATACATTAAAAAATAGACATATAACATATTATATATCATTTACAAAAATATTAAAAAGCAGCGGTCCAAGAACAGATCCTTGAGAAATACCCGAAAACGGGACATATTCAGAAGACTTGAGCCCATTATACACGACATATTGCAGTCTATTAGTTAAGTAAGATTCAAAAGAAAACTGCCAATTGATCTGAAATACCAAAGGTCGAAAGATTTCCAATAAGTATATTATGATTAAGCCTATCGAAAGCTTTTGTGAAATCAAAGTATATTACATCTGTTTGAACCTTCATGTCAATGGTTTCAGAGATGTATTGTGTGACGCATATTAAATTAGTAGTTCTAGAGCGTCCTTTCATAAATCCATGTTGTTGAGAGAAAATACTATTTTTAACATTAAATTATGCAATAATATCTCAAAAGCTTTGCCAAAATTACAAATGATAGTTATTGTAGTTTCTTCCTGTCCTGTCTATTGTTTTGTTTCATTTAGTGTGATTGTGTTAATTGGCAGCTTGTATGGGTTTTTAATGAAAATGGAAATAGACCATAATTACAAACGTTATAATTTATAATCAGCAGTGACCAAGAAACTTTACGTGACCGTGGTAGTTATTGTAAGAAGGTAAGTTTTAAGACAATAATTGAGGAGCGATTATTCAAAATAGGTCAAGTCCAAAAATGACGAAAATTGAACTAAGACCGGCTTTTAGATCTTGGACTTTCTAACATGTGTGCACTTTCTGTTCACATGTTTAAATGGGATAGCTCTCAGATGCCACAAAAAGAATATCACAGATATAATAGCAGCCGAGCTAAAAGTTTTTCATGTTTTTTTGTTTCATTGGACATGGCCATTTTTTGAATAATTGCTCCTCAATTGTTGATTATATTTTTTAATTTTAAAATTTCATCCTGCCTTTTATGTATTTATATCGAAACTACAGTGATCGTTACAAGTTTAAGTAATATTTGGATATAAAGTTGCTAGTGTTGCCTAAAATGTCAGATGTCATCTGTCGATTTTTATAATAGTTACATGAAAAATACTTTAGTAAATTAATCTGTCAACTTAGTTGGCAAAATGCGGTATGCAGAGATTTGATATTTGTATCTCATAAAATTTTCTAACCCACGCTAAGAAATATTTCCATACAAAATTGCGCAAGATGTGTGCTAATTTCATGTCCATAGGTAAACATTTAAGGTTATATAAGCTAGAGTCTTTTATCTCATCTAACATTTGAATCGCGTGTTTCACCTTCCTTTTTATCTCCCTATTCTAGAAAGCTGAAATAGAAATATAAACCGGCGGCAGCAATAAAAAGTAGCGATTTTATTACCAAGCATTACCAAGTTTTTGTAAATTAAGGAATGTGATATTGCCTCATTCTATCTAAGACGGATGGCCGCTTCGCAGCAGCTGTTTTCGTTTTTCCATCGCTCGTTAAAAGCTTTTACTGCGGCAAAATTACAAAATTAGAAAGCAATTTCCGATGAAAGCGAACTGTAAAGATTCTTGATATAGTTAAAGAGACAGGTTAGTTGAAGGAAACCTAATAAGATTAAACATTTATAGTATATGACAGCAAAAAAAATATCATAATGAAAAACTAAATGTGATTATACAATAATTGTGAAAATTAAACAACCGTCAGCTTTTCAGTCAACCATATTTTTTTAATTTAAATTTAAATACATTGTAGAAACATGATATTTTCTGTATTTCGAAAACATATATTTTTTGGACAAACTCCTCAGGTCGATTTTTGTTTTTGAAACGCCAGTTTTTGCCATAAAAACTTCATACACTTTTTCAACCACTCCTCTACAGATCTACCCGAGGATTAACCCGTTTAAAAATTTTAAATGTCTGGGGCTGAATTATACATTGTTTGAGAAATATTTTAATTATAAACTTTTTAACTTTTTTTTTAAGTTCGATTAATCCTTGTCCGAGACAAAGAGTTTTAAAGATGTAAAATTGAAATAAATATGGCCTCTTAAATTCAATAATTTCTTTAAAATTAAAGATAATTTAATTCTGCAATTAAGTTTTTAAAAACGCATTTAGTATGTTTTATTAAAGTGGTAATTAATATTTTGTTGATATTGAGCACCTTCTACTTTTTGACGCCAACCAGTCTAAAGTAAAATTTCTTTGTAACGTTTTCGAACATAATATGTGGAGCAACAGTCCATTTTCGGCCGTTATTCTGGAATTTAACTCTTGCAGGTTTACAGGTTTTGTTTCATAGATCTTGTTTTTTAGATGGCCCCACAAAAATAATTCCATTGGGGCTAGGGCAGGCGATCTTGCGGGCCATTCCAACGCAACTCTTCTATCTATCTATTCGGGAATACTCTATTTAAATATTTTCTGACACGAAGTGTAAAATGAGGTGGTGCACCAACCTGTTGAAACCACAAAGAAGAATTTGATATATCTGGACTGTCTGGGTTGGGAAAGTTTTTCAAAGTAGGAATAGGCACCACCATTTGGAGAAAGTCTAAATAGATATCGTCTGTTGGTATAATTGGACCAATATTCTTTGAGGGTAACTCAAAGAATATTGGTCCAATTATACCTGCCCAACGTTAATTTTCCAGGGTTTGAGTATACAGATTTAAAGTGACAGTGTAATGGGACATATAACACACTTATCTGAGTTCAAAACACCCCCAAACACCCTTGATTGTTAACCGTTTTTATGATTTTTGATTAAAACTGTAGTCGGCTATGTTTCTGGAACGGCTTTAAATATTTCAATAAATTTCAATAAATATTTTACTTTTTTAGCTCAATAAAGAGCATAATTTACTTTGGAAAAATTCCTATTCAACGTCATAAGGCGATGTTTTTGAAACGTAACTGTAACGTTTAGTAATTACGTATATTACACCGATAATAAACGTTTCTATTAACTTAATAGGGACGTTTCTTTAAGACATTTTCAACGTTGAAGAACGGTGATATTGGAACAATTATTGAACGTTATAAGGTCACGTTTTTAAAACATTTATTAATAACGAAAATGTGCCTTTCATTCCACCACTAATACACGTTTGTAAAGACTAGTCTTCAACGTCTATAATTTGCCTATTTTCCACTGGAAATCTACATTCCTTATGGGTTTGCAAAAACGTCTTCTCAACATCTCGTGAATACTAAAAATTCTCTGACGGTTCTTTGTTTCTTTTAAGGGATCATAAATAAATTTTACGATTAATGAAAACTTACAATTCACTCACTGATCCACTTGCATAAAAATGTTATTGCAATATTTTGTTTAATCTGGATGTACGTATGTGATAAATTAATAAATATCGCACTCGAACGTTGCACCTGATGTAAATAGATGTATTTGTATTTGTATTTATACAGGGTGACCCTTTAATTATGTTCATCATATACGCATATTCCCTTGGATTTTAAAGAATTTATAGACTGCAAAATAGCTTAAACAAATGGCACATTTTAACAATTTCTGTACTGAAACTGAACTGAAGTGAATAAATGTTAAAAAAGTATAGATACATATTATTTATTGAAAAAAAAAAACTTAAAAAAAGAAGTAATTTAAATATGTATTATTATGCTCCACCTTTTCCTCTAGTTCTCTTCCTTTATTTCCAGTGGTAGACCTGGAAAAATAATAGGTAAGTAATTTGATCGGTCTTTTCCAGTTAAAGTTAAATTTCAGTTAAAGCCCTTTAATATTAGGTAATTATAATTAAATAAGTATATCATTTACATATTTTTGGGCTAAATTTTTTTTAAGTGAATTTTCTCGATAAAATGTTAAAATGTCAGCAATTTGACAGAAATCAGTAATCACTTTAAATTGTTTATTACGTAATAGAGGATTAAAAATAGGTTCGTAGTAATAGTAAAAAAACGTAAAATATTTTATATTCATAACAGTTTCAGGTTAATGTTTTCTTTGGTGCGAGACATTTTTTGGTTAGTCAAAAACATTTTTTCAAAAACTAATCTCCAACTAATCCTTTTAGCGCAGAGGTTTATTTAAAATTTTTTTTAAAATAATTTATAAAACAGTGGCTTAATACCCAAAAAAGGTGGGAAGAAAAATTACAATTTATTTTAGATATAGGTAAGTATCATATATGAAATAAAAAACAATCTATTTCGTATACCGGGTGTAACAGGATCATGGTATACCCCCTTTTCTCCTTTAGTTTTGAAAATAATTGATTGAAATTTGGGATATCCTATATACATAATTAGCGACACTTTTTGACATACAAGTGATTTTTTTCACTTCCGGTTTCGCTGGAAATGACACTAACTTTCGATTATTAAATAGAACATCCTGTATATTATTGTATTTTTGAATTCTGCATAATTTTTTGGATCCAACAATATCAAATAAGTGACATTTCAAACGTCAATAGTTTTTATAATATAATTTTTAGTTTTCCATTTAAGTGTGCCACGATGGTTCTGATTTATTCTAAATAACCCGGGTAATGCTAGAAATATCGAAATCGTGTCAAAAATACTAAATTACGTGTTTTATGAGCAAATAAAGTTCATCAAAATGATTTTTGGGGAAAAACTCAATTTTTTCAAAGGGAACCATATTGGTACCATGGTACCATTTATTAGTACTATTAATAAGGAATTTATTCATATATCGTATTAAAATGAGTGATAAATACAGACAAAATTACAGCTAAAAGAAAATAAGAAAATACAATTTTATTCTAATTAAATGTTAAGAAGTAACTAACTAAGGTGCCTTTGAAAACAAGTGCGGTTCGGTTTCAATGTTTGGCTTGGAATAATCGGCAGTAGAATCATTAGTACAGTAATATTTGAAGGACCCCTGATTGGTACTAGACACTTAGGATTTCTGCAAAATTAAATTGAGGACAGTTTATCTGAATTACCTTTCCATTTACGACAGGGTATGTATTTCCAACAAGATGGCGCTCCTCTCCATAATTCAAGAATAGTAATTGATTACCTTCAACGGAGATTCGGAGAAAACGTAATTTTGACGAATGGTCCTGTGAGGTGGCCTTCAAGGTTACCTAATTTAACACCCCTTGATTTCTTTGTTTGGGGGCATTTAAAAAATATTGTCTACGAAACCGCCGTTACAACCCGTGAAGACCTGGAGCTACGAGTAAAACTGGTATCGTTGGATTCAGAAAAGTATGCAGAATTCAAAAATGCAATAATATACAGGGTGTTCCATTTAAAAATCAAAAGTTAGTGTCACTTCCGGTTTCGCCGGAAGTGACACTTTTTTGAAAAAAAATCACTTGTATGCCAAAAAGTGTTGCTTACTATGTATATAAGATATCCCAAATTTCAATTAATTATCTTCAAAACTAAAGGAGAGTAGTATTTTCTAACTATATCATTTGCATCGTCAATGAAAATCTTATGACGGACAGCCTCTACAATAATAAAATGACTAGATTATGCACAAAAAAACGTCTTTATATGTATTGATTTTACTGTGTATAAGTTTCATGTGAAAGTGTCACCAATAATGTACTGGGTGTGAAAGTTCTGTTGCACACCTGCTTATTTCGCTTAGTTTTGAAGAGATGATAGATATACAAAAGTTGCAGGGATTTCTCCAAAATTTTCATATCTGACATAAATAATTAAGACATTTAATTCAAAAAAATATATGACCATAAATTTTTATTCTTTAAATAGAATACACTGTATATTTTTATTCATATGACAGAGAATTTAATAAATATTTCAGAAACATGCAGTACTTATAATTTCTGTGCTTCGTAGATGATAGCAAAACTCATACCTAGTCGTATCTTTAATGAAGAGAAATGGGCTCATGTTAATTTTGTGTAAAAATATTAGTGTAAAACTTTCGCCGCCGCGCGCCGTGTTGTATAAAATATATGAGCTCTGTCATCTGCATTTGATTGCATTAAGTGTCATCCCAAGCAGCAACTTTGCGTCTGCATAGAAATTACCGTTGTATTAGCTGTAGAAAATCGACACACACGACATTATTATTATTATTATTATTATTATTATTTGGTCGACTAGACGACATTGCTTTATCAGTTGTTTGTGATTAAAGTATAAAATAGACACGTTTTAACAACGTCTGGACAACTTCAATACGTGACTGACTGTGAACGTTGGTATAGATTTTGGGTTTATTATTGACGTTGTGGAAACGTCATCATTCTAAGCGTTTTTTAAGTTTAAAATTCCCATTAAAAATAACGTACAGTTCATTTCATTCATGAAAAAAAAAATTGATATTAATAATGGGCTTGTATTAACAATAATAATTAAAATTAGTTATTAAACACTTATAGAAAATAATATTAAAATATTATTTTGACAAAAAAAAATTAAAACAATACTTTTTTAAGCAACAACAATTCCGACTAAAAAAAATAATAATTAACAGAACGATGCAATTAATTAAAATTACAACATATTTTCAAAATAACCACCTACAACTTCCATACATTTTTGAGAACGGTTTATCACTAATCTATCAATCATTTCCACGATATTTCTAAAGTTATCATGTCATATTTTTCTCTAGTAACTGCTCACGTCTATCAAATACCTCGTTGTACACCTCTGATTTGAGTTGGCTATATCAAAAGATAGTCCAGAGGTGTAAGGTTAGGAGCCCTCGGGGCTCGAATTCCTCGACCGGTCAATCTGTTGGGATAATGCTGATTCAGATGATCTCTGACTGGTACAAAAAAATGGAGTCCTGCATCATCGTGCTGAAACTACATGCTCCTAGTAATGATGCCTTGTAATAAATCTGGCAAAACTCCATAAAAATATAAACTTACAAATTACATGCTTCATTGCGTAAAGCGACATTTTAAGTTGCTCTACAAAAAACATAATAAAAAAATACTGTAGAGTTATTTTTGTAGAGGTATGTAGTTACATACCTATTGTACATCCATCCTGTATTGTAATATTAAAATATAAATAACTCCAAAACGATGGCTTCTATCGAAATTCAGTTAGAGCAACTTTTTTATCTAGTTTTAACACTGGTACCTTTTCCGTTTGAATTGTCTAAAAAAAATAAGACAAAAACGTTATTTCGAAAATTCACCCCCACCCCCACCCCTTCTATAACTATACTATAACCAGCAAATCATGATATCCAGATAAAAATTTGACAAAATATGAAACATTAATAAATTAATAAATGATCCAATTTTAATTTTTGCAAATTAAAACGTTTCGAATTTACTATGTTGTACTTACCCCTTTTAAGCTCCCTTATGAACTGATGGAAATGTTGATATACAAAACTCAACTTCTTTTTTATAGTTCTATTGCTTAATTATGGCACACCCTGTATTGCTGAATTCAAAAAGAAATGAAAAATGAAATTAAATGAAAAATGATATGAAAAAAAATATGTTGCACGACACTTACTTTTTAATATTAATGCTACATGTTTCCTTATACGATTAGAAAAAAATAGTAATAAAACATCAATGGAAACAATTAATTAGTGCTCATTTAAGAAAATATATATTGATACTGGTAATATAACAACGCTGATATCACGAGTTAAAGTGATACTACATTTTCGCCGATTTATACCGCATCTACATGCTAGACTGAATCTTGCGGTTCTTGCTATACATCCTAACTATTTATATCAAGTAACTGTAACTTAAATATGGCACTACAAAATTTAACGGATGTCCGTGGTGTTCAACCTGCAACGAAAGTTAATGTCTTAAATAAAAATCCGAATTTTGCGCAACTACGATACATAAGTAAGCCTGGCCAAGGTCATTAATCCTACAAAGACGTACTGGGTATGCATCATATCATAATACTTGAATAAGTACAATAATAAAAACAAAAATATTTTATATATTGTGATGTATGTTTTTGTACAATTTCGTTCGCTTTAAATTCTTCTTTATGTATTTCCTTATATTTTGTAAGCTTAGTGCTGCACATTATTATTAAACTGTTAAATGACGTTCACACATGTACATTGTATATCTAAGTGATAACTAATAATGAATAAATAAATAAATAAAATAAATGGAAATAAATTTTATTAATACTGGTACATTTTATAAAAATATGTACAAAACTCACCTTCTTAAGCAGATTTATGAAGTGGCTTGGTTGTCGTTATCGCAAACTGGAGCACTTCTATAATAACTGTGTAGCATCCGATATGTTTTTACAGTTGTCTCAGTAAGCGATGTTCGCTGTGGTGAAAAAATATGTTTGTATTTTGAAAAAGACCGTTCGCCATCTACGGAAGTAATACAGGCATAAGTAAAACACTCTGTGAACTCACTTAACACAGCTGTAGATGCACCATCACAAATTTGTCTTAATTTGGTAAAATCAGGATCTTTCCGTAATACACTCCGAATTTTTCAATAACGGGCTTATTTTTTTGCGTCATTTATAGTCTGTAGCTGTGTATTTACGTCGTCCACTATTTGCAGCGATTCCACTGCACTAACGACAATGAAGTATTTTGCAATTTTTCCATTGCGTCGTGTAGTACTCTATAATTGTTAAATCTGTTTCAAGGGAAACGTCTTGAAAGCTTGTCTGGCTTTCCTTAATAGCTGCAGCCTCGTTAGGGTTGAACTGTAGTATCACAGCTTTTATTTGTTGAAAATATTCAGCATAATAAAAAGCTGCCTTCAACCACATTCCCCAACGTGTAAGAATCGGCTCTGGTGGTTCCGGAATACCAGGAGACAGTGTGTGAAATGCTCGAAGCCGTTTAGGAGATTTGAGAAATACTTTTTTTGTATTTGCTATTAATGCATCTACCTCTGGAAAACATTTTCGAATCGTTTCTGCTACAAGATGGAACGCATGCACTTTACACGTAATATGTAAAAACCTACAATCGTTCTTTGAACAAAACGGCCCACCAAACACATTGTCGCAGACCGTCGGTCACAAACATCAACACTTGACTTGTTGACAGTTCAAATTTTTCGAAATTCTCCAAGACCACCCACGTAATTGTTTCGCCAGTACACGCAGTTAGTCTTTTTCTAGCAAGTAAAAATGGAAATGTTGGTTTAACAGGGTCGAGTACACGTACTATAACATTTAAAATAGATTCTTTTTTACAATCCGTCGTCTTGTCAACACATAACCACAGCCGTATATTTTTTAAGGCACATTTAATCCTATTTACAATGTCTTCAGGAACACTTGGTACATATCTACGTAACGATGAACGACTGGGTAAATTCACCTGGGGATTGTATTTATTCCAGAACTCCCGAAATGCTGGTTTATCCAATATGCGCAGAGGAACATCACAGGCAATCAGCATTAACAGTAAATCAAACATAAACTGAGATTCCAAAGAAGACACGCCATTTTTTTATTTGTATGCCGGTTACTATGGACTTGAATTTTGCAGCCGTATTTATTCCAGCACATTAAGTCTTGATTACAAACTTTACAAATTATTTTACATCCATCATAGAATAAATCCGGAAATTCACCGATAAATTTATTCACTTTATCAGCGTACGGTCGTTTTCTACTCTTTACGCTCAACATTATTTATTATTTATTAGTACTCTATGTATCGACCGACAGATAACAACTGAAGTGTGTCGTATCATCGTCATCGTAAACAAGCGCGCGATGGTATTGATATTGCGCCCGACCCTGAATCTACCATCGCTTGGCCAGGCTTATACATAAGTGACGGAAATTCTACAAGTGTTCTCCAGTATTATTGTTCCTGTCCAAATACTACATCTCTGGATGTAGAACGTTCATTTTCGAAATACAGTGTGATATTCACAAGGAAGCGTAAGAGACTATTGTAAAAGTCATTTTAATAATGCAAGCGTTTGGACGGCGGACTTTACTTTGGATCAAATAAGACATAAGTACATCTGCTTAATTATGTTTAACGAAGTTAGTTATTTCATAGCACTATGGTAACGCTACTGGAATTAATACCAAAGTTCCAGCTTCAGTCATGACGCAAATAACAGAAGCAGACTGCAAAATAGGGGTAGACGGTACAGCAAACAGTAAACAGTATTTACCTTGTAAACTTCTTTACATAACAACTCTTGCCTGTTTCACCGTTGTTTGCCTACGCCAATCAATCTTTGGTGTTTTTTCAGCGACTCACTTTACATAACAACACACTTCTGAGGGCGCGGACCGCCTCGCCATTTTTTACGTCCACTACACTAAACAGAAAATATAGAATAAATACTCGCTATACACACAACAGATAGTTAGCTAAATTTTTCATAAACTGAATAAATTACAAACTGTTAATGCAGTAGGCAGTCTCCTGGAGACGCAAACGATAATCGCCTCAAATATATATATACACGGTGGATAAATAATGTGTCGGACTTCTATATCTCGAGTTCTACGATAGCTAGAAATTAAAAAAAAGAAACAAGTAAACTATATAAAAAAGTCCACAACCGACAATTATTTTTGAATATACAGGGCGAGCCAAGAGGAAATTACCGGATCAAGTGCCTTTTTTTAAATAGAATTTTATGTATATCAGTATACTTCTTGAAGCCACTTTTTAGAATCTATTCATTCCCGTATTATTATTGACTATCTCCCAACCACTTGGATGTAATGAATTTTTTTGTTGAAATAATGCCATCTGCAGATGCATGTTAAAAAAATCAGCAATGTCACAATTATGGATTTTAAGAAAACTTATGTGAATACTAGTTACGAGACATCTAATTAATGTTTTTGAATAATTTTTTCTTCCTAAAATTGTACAGGGTGGCCAAAAATTATTTCTCAATTAAGAACTATTTAAATTGAATTTTCTCAATTTTTTCAAATGGAATGGTATATTTGTGATGTTGAAATGAAAAACGAACATTTTTTGTAAGTACTTCCCTATGGCTAATTGCAACAATTTTCGTTCTATTGAGCAATAAGTACAAAATTCAAGAATAAACTTAAGAAATACAGGTTTCTTCAAATAATTCATAGAAAAAATTATAATAAGTACTCCACATGTTGCGCATTTTGATTGACACACATCTCTATCTTTCCTATTTGAAAAAATTCAGGAAATTGAATTTAAAAAGTTCTTAATTGAAAAATAATTTTTGGCCACCCTCTACATTTTTAGTAAGTAGTAATGATTCAAAAACATTAATTAGATGTCTCGTAACTAGTATTCACATAAGTTTTTCTTAAAACTCATAATTGTGACTTTGGTGACTGTTTCAATATGAATGTACAGAAGGCATTGTTAAAACAAAAAATTTATTACAATCAAGTAGTTGGGATATAGTCAATAATAATACGGAGTGAATAGAGTCTCGAAAGAGGTTTAAAAAAAATGTACTGATATACATAGCATTCCATTAAAAAAAAATCCACTTGATTTGTAATTTAGTCTTGGCTCGCCCTGTATATTCAAAAAATAATTTCCGGTTATAGACTTTTTTATTTAGTTTACTTGTATTATTTTTTAATTTCTAGCGAGATATTGAAATCCGACACACTATTGCCCCGCGCTGTATAATAATGTAGTGTTCGATAGCTTTTCGGTGCCAATATAATTCTCGGCAGTTGACAACCGTTCATCGGTGTTGGTTTTATATGCAAATGATTAATTAATTAATGTGTAGTACACTGTCAAATATTACAATTTAATAAATTATTATATCACGCGTTTTATATATAGTATTCGGTTTAAAAATCCGTCTCTGGAATGAGCTCCATACTTCCTAAGTTTATTCATCATAACTGATATTTATTCGGTCATTTTTAAGGGAATAATTAAACAGTTAAAAATATCGTAGCTGAATGGTATGATAAAAAGTTTTAAAAACATCACTTAAAGTACGAATTTCCACGGAGTCGTGAGAATTAAAAATTTATTTTTGTTTAAATATAAGTATTTAAAAACTAAATATAGGATAATATTTGGAACAGTTTTAGAACTTAGTAGTATTATAACAACTATATTAACATAAAATTTTAGTTGTTAATTTTTATAATAATTAAAGTGTGTGATCTAACAGAGAATATTGTCTGAACGTTATTTGTGGCATTCTCTAAATTTTTCTTTTTCTTTCTTGGGACTTACTGTCACATTAATAATTCTTCGTTATCTAAAAATTCAGTTAGTTACCCAGTATGCTACTGAAAAAAATAGTCCTCTGCGCCTGTTTTATATACAATGTATGTAAGTAGATATTTTCTTTATCAGAATGTCAGGTCACAAATTTTAATTACAACAAAAATTAATAACTTTATTTTCTACAACAAGTAGCAAAGTGCTGAAACTATTTTAAATACCTTACTATATTTGGATTTTTTAAATATGTATAAGAAACTAGAAGCAAATGCATATTTCCATTCACTCTGCAAAATCCAAATCTTATTTTGTTGCAAATGACTATATTATGTGGTACACTTATTGATTAGAAATGTTTTATGCTCAGCGATCCGGGCAATATATTAACGTTATGTGAATCAAAATGATCATATATCTTGGTTATTACAGGGATTGCAAGTTGATAAATGTCAGCAGTTTATATGTAAATTTAAAGTATGATAAAATCATTAATATCACTTTTATCGACATTATACCATGACAAAAACCTAATGAGGTTATATTACCAGAAATTTATTAATACAGAACTATATAGATACCGATCAATCTATCTAGATTCCGCAGAAAGTACACACCGACCTCGTTGTTTCTTAGACGATCTAACCACTTTTCCAGAAAATATCTTCACTTACTCTTAGGAGCGGCATGTGTTCAAGTAAAGTGAAGGGCTGAAAGTTTTATATTTGTTCGACTGCACTATTTTAATTTCTTTAAACGCTATTTTTAAAAAAAATATATAGAAATGAACTATCTGGTAAATATTTTCTGATGTTGATATCAATATCGACATGGTAACGATATTTAACGATATTTAGGATCTACGCCATGACAAATATTTGATGTAGGTATGTTATAAGTAAACACAATGAATTTGGATGTTATGACATAAATAACAGGGGAAAATTGCAAAACAGGAGCTGGCAGTATAGTAAATGTAGTTCACCTCAACAGCTCCTCTCTGTTTCACCGTCTTTGTTTGTCTCCGTTAATTAATGTTTAGTATTTTTTCGATGACACGTCTTTCGTCACAGCGACTATACAGGTATGGCATATGACGGTCTAAACACATCACCGTTATTGAAGACGCGGACTTTCTCGCACTAACTAAGCAGAAAATACAGATTAAATTTACTTCCACTAATGCCCTACTACAATTAACAGAAAATGTCGAAGAAATAAAAAAATCTTCATATTCATCGTACACACAACAGATCTCTAGCTTGAAAATTCTCGAACTAAACAAAATTGCTTAATGTTGTAAACTGCGACAAAACACAAGGTCAATAAAGTAGGGAGCGAATACGGCGGCTAGTCCCTTAACAGCTGTGCTTTATAATATTCGCACTCAATTACATATATAAATAAAATTTTTGGCGGTCAATGACGGGTCATATACCGTTTTTACATGCAAAAATACTAGTTATGTTTTTTATCTTTATGAATGTTCTTACATATTTGTAAGTAGACTGTCAGAAATCATAATTTATTTTATTACTATTATATCGTGCATTTTTCGGAATATACCATCAGGATTAAATTCCGTCTCGGGGATGACCTCCAAATTCCCTATGTCTAGTTATAAGTAACGCTGTATTTCTAACATTTTTGTATAAAAGAATATCATTTAAGCATTTTGTAGCTGATTCGTAGATGGGTTTATTTGCAAAAATTCGAAGCCGATAAAAAAAGAAACTAAGCTAAAAAAATCATTATTTTTCTGACAATAACTATACTCCTGGGGAGAGCGTAGATCTGCCTTAACAGTACTCGTATTCGATACGGAAGTTAAACAACGGTAGTCGCAGTCAGTAATTTGATGGTAATTCAAGTGAAACTCGGCGACCTCTCCCGTCTTCTAGCGGTTTGTATATAAGCTTAAAACGCAGAAGCTATACAATCTTCGGAAGGGATATAAAGCAGTTGCTCCCATGTCTATTAAATGTTAGGTAAGTAAAAAATCCCTACTCTTTGACAGGGAAGAGATTCGGCAAAATTTCCAGGTTGGGGGTAGCTCGTCTCCTGGCGTCGGTGACTAGCCCTGGTAGCGGAAATAGGCTGACGTTAAATAAATGATTAAAAAAACTATACATGGTATACATGGTCTCGACAGCTCTTAGATTTATTACTGTCATTGCAGAAACGTTGTCAGAAGACAGAATTTTATCAACATATGGATTAGAATCATTCTCTAACATTTTAGGGACAACGCATCGTGGTGTGATGCGTGCATGATAAAGAGGGTAGGGGAAGAGGAATGACTAAAACTCACAACATAACCTATACATTTTTGTTGTGTTATTCTACTATTCTCGTGATTTTCTTTGTCGGGTCCCTTCTCAATATCAATGGAGGTTGACCGGTCATTTAAATATTCAACCACTTTTTAACAACTAAGCAGTTGTATATGGGGTATATTTCAGAAAAATGCATACATAAACACAACCGAGGATGATTTACATAACAGAGTTTCCTTAGTCAGCATTAGGAACTTACTTTGGCTCTGCAAGTCATTGTTATAATTTACGCTGTTTCATCAACTTTCTTAATCATTGTGAAATGCTCTAATTTATATCGCATGTTGAAAGTAAACATTTTTAATAATAACTCATATACTGGGTGTTCTAATAAAAAGATCCTCAAAGTTAATAATTAATACAATTTACTATGATAGTAAATAATTCTACGTGACACAATTTCAAGAGCAGCTCGTGGACCAACGTACATATTGTCCGTGATGTTGACAAATAAAGTGAAATAAATGCGATTTTAGGAGATTTTGTTCAATCTAATTATGCTACTTTACATTTAAAACCACAAAGTAATCATTACATTGTGTGTTTCCAGTTAATTCACTCAAATTTGTGTATCCAAGAAAAAAAGTTAAAAAGAAACTTTTTTTAACTCATCAATGTGGAGGCGCTCTTAAAAATTTTGTACCACAAAGCTCTTCAAATCTACTGAAAACATCACAATAAAACACATAAGATGTAGCTCTACTTTCTATCTCTCTAATCTTAGGTGGAAGCAGCTGTGTTGTTGATTACAATAAACACAGTGGTCCAAATGTCTAACAGTAATGTTTTTTAGTTAGAAAAATATACTCTAAAATTTCACTAATTATAGTGAAAAATTGGTTTTCTGCACAACGTTAAAATCACATCAACACTGTTAGTCGCATGCCGACGTTTGTAGCGACCATAATTTTATCCACTGAATTGTTGCAGAAGCGAGACAAATAATCGTTGTTACGACGTTACCAGCAATGTTAGGACGTGGCGGGCGACGTTGATACAAAGTTAAAATGCTGATTGGGAAAACTTCAATTTTTTCCCTTCTTTCAAGTGTGTTGATATTAAAACTAAATTTTCATTTGTCGTGAATTAAAACAACCATATATTTTAAAGTTTATTAAGACTTAACAAAATAAAACTTTAAGGAGGGAGGATGGCGCATGCGTCCCTAAATCCTTTTAGACTAAAACATGCGCCTGATGTAATCGAAATGGGACATGTATTTTTGGAAAGCTTATATTGGCATTGGCATTGGGGATTGAGCAATATTAGGCATAAGGTTATGTGAAAAAGTTGTTTATAATTACAAGTTTCCTGAGGAATTTGTTTTTTATTTATTTGTTCATTTCTACTTTAATATTCTGCAACTATTTGTTCCTGATTATAACTTCTCATTTATTCAAAAGAAATTTTGGATGCAATAACTGCAACTGCTATAAAAAAATCAATAAAAATAACAGTTGAATTTTTTTGAGAAAACTTCGTAACGCCTTCAAGTTGGTAACTTTGCCCTCAGCAAGTGATGAAGCATTTCTGCGAGGCGTGCCACCAAATAATTTACTTTCTTTGATTTTATAAATTATAAGTAAATGCAAATAACTTTTACCTTAATCTCAATGCCAATATGATTTCTTGAAAATTTATGTTTTTTCTTAATAACAGTATAGCATAGTCCAATTAGGAGATATTTTACCTGAACTCAGGTGAAATTACGATGGAGTCTTCTTGCTTGATTATGTACACCTAATTCCTCTATTCAAACACTGAAAAGTCCCCAGCTCTACCTCTTCTACATTACCTGATACAAGAGAAACCACCCTTTTAATAGTTCCTGTTTTTTTCATGAAAACTCGTAAAATCGCATGAGATTTTAATAACAGTCATACAATGCATGAATATTTTTTGGTGGCCTTGTATTAAAAAGGACAGTCGCAGAGTTTGCAAGGCCACAGATTTTTGTCTAACAGGCAATAGCAAAACAAAGCGTAACGCCTTCAAGTTGGTAACTTTGCCCTCAGCAAGTGATGTAGCATTTCTGCGAGGCGTGCCACCAAATAATTTACTTTCTTTGATTTTATAAATTATAAGTAAATGCAAGATCCGTGTCAGTTCCAGCACTGATGAATTGAAATCGATGGAATGGGAATACAGGAACAGTGGGGAAACTCTACAATCAGGCTGTCCTAGCCAGCACTCCAGAGATTGCTTGACGTAAAATCGTATTCTTGGCCTAGTTAATTTGCAATATTTGCGAATGTGCAAGGTGTGCCAAGGTGTTGAGCGTACTTATTAACACATTTAAAGAAGACGATGACAATATTGAATAAGAGAACGTTTATCTGTGTTAAATGGTTTGACAAGATCAAGAAAAATTGGAATTTTATTGACTGACAAAAGTCTAATAATAAATTATTAAAAGTAAGAAAATATAGCTGTTTTTTTAGATTCGATCTTTTCATTTTACCTCTCCTAGTTCATTACACTTTTCTCCTACTCTGTTTAATTGAAATTTTTTATAGTAAGACAGTATTTTACAATTTATTTTGACCTGTTCTTTGTGATCATAATATTGAGTTAAAAATGACAAGAAATTTTAAAATGCGCTATAAAATGGTGTGAATCCCTTCAATTTTTATATTTGAGAGATATTCAGATTATCCTGGTGTCGTAGGATACTAAGTTATGGATATTTTAGATGCTGTATCAACAGAAAATTTATGATCTATGTTTTTTCTTGAGTTTCCCAGAAAAAGTTTAATTGTAAAAAATCTAGAAGATATAAAATGTTGGTTTTTACCCATTATATCATGTAACGTAAATAGGTGGAGATTTTAAAATTTTATAAGATGGGATCTGTCTGACCACAATGTAATAAATTGTTAAAACTCATTACCAATATCGTGAAAATGCTGCTGAGACGATTCGTAAAATATGTGCAATTTTTTTGTCAAAATAATGCACCATCCTAATAAAAAGCTCACCGATCAAGTTGCGGATATAAAAAACCCTGTGCATCGTGGTATTGCACGGTAAGTGGATAATATACCCACAGTTCAAGAAAATGTCGCATGTGATCCAAAGCTTTCGATTCCAAGACATTCACAACAATTGCACATTTCAAAAATTAGACTGCATCGAATTTTGAGTAAAGGTCTTGATCTGTACCCCTACAAAGTCCAGCTGACGCATGAATTGAAGCCGGCAGACTACGCACAACGTCGTGAGTTCGCTGATTGGTTCCTTAAGCATCAACTCCACGAGTGATACACCCACGACCGCTTCATTCACAACTCCTGATAGTTGGAGTAGTTTTCAGGCTGGTGGTTTCATCGGGCCTTATTATTTTGGAGACGGTGCGGGAAATGCAGTTACAGTGAATGGGAAACAGTGTCGTTCCATGATAAACAACATTATAAACACGAATTGGAAGAAGAGGACTTGGACGATCATTATTTTCAACAAGTCTTGAAATAGTACAATTATTCTCCAGCCGGGGAAAAGGCGCGGCAAGGAAGAGCATTACCGATGAGTAGCCAGTTTTTTGCGAAACCATATACTAGAAGTATAGTACATCTCCTAATGAGTAGGTGTGGATACAAACGTTCACAAAAATTTGTCATGCACTAATTCATTTATTTCATTTACGGTTTATGGAGAATGGAATGCAGGAAGCACATTCTTTCTGCGAGCAATCTTTCGCCGGTCAGACTATACTGCGCTCTAAATTCCTAGGTCGCGTTGTTTCTGGTAATGGCGATATCAATTAGCCTCCAAGGTTATGCGATTTAACATTTCTGGATTATTTCCATTGGGGCTATGTAAAGGGAAAAGTATTCGCTGACAATCCTCAAACGATTAATAACTTTAAAGACAATATTCAAGCTGTTATTCAAGAAATTTTGTCAAATTCATACAAAAACGTGATGAACAATTTCGCCAAAAGACTGACTATTTGTTTTCAGAAGGCGAATATTTGAGTGATATTATTAGACACCGGACAATTTCCGTGAGTTCAGGACCACTACGTGGGGTAAGAGACAATACCAACCATTTTGACGGAACAATTACAATACATATCTCGAGTGTCTTCTTAACATTTTATGAAATCTAATGTACTGTGATCAAGGCATTGGTATATATTGCAAGGCATGAGTCAGATAAGTTACATAAATAATATTGGAATACGTGTATCGTAAAAGCAGCTTTACACGTACACTGTGTTCTAGGATAGCTGTAACTAGGTGTAATGAACAGCAAATTGTCGAATTTTCGAATGGCGCTTAAGGATTCAGTCTTGCTTGATGTAAAACTAAGGTATAACAAAAATAAGTTGATCGATATTATAAGCCAATTGAAAAAAATCCACTAATATACTACCTTTGTTTAGAATGCAATTTGTGCATCCTTACTAAATTTCAGTAACATGAATTTACTTTGTTGGAACTGTCCTTTTTTTTTAAGAAATTAATATATTATTTTGAATTTTTAAAAATCATTATTGCAAGTTGAAAGTGCTCTGAAATCAGAAATATCTTTCTAAAATAATTTAATTGTAAGAATAACGTTTCTTATTAACATCTTATCTTACCTTCAACAAAAAACTGACTACTAGTGAAAATAGGGGCAGTTCCAATAAAAGTAAATTTATAGTCCTAACATTTGGTAAGTAGGCCCAAATTGCTTTCTAAACGTTTTTTTTAAAAGGATTTTTTTTTTATATATTGAAAAATAAAGGTAGTTTATTAGTGACGATTTTTATAAATTGACGTTTTACACCAAGAATGATTCCCAAAGTGTGGTTCCAAAATTTGAAAATCTTTTGTTCTTTACACTCTTGTTGCATCTATCCTAGGACACGGTGTATATGCCCCTGCGCCTGATACGAGCAGTAAAACATTTTCACTTTTGACACCAATATTACACATAGTATTTACTACTATTTTCTCAACTGTTTAGGCATTGGTTTGCAACATCCGTTGACTACATATCAATAGTAGAGGTGTACTCTGAATAAAACTTAAAATAAGCATAACAACATTAATGATTTTATGTTTCTTAAAATCCATGAAATCGTCAGCACCAATCCACACGTACTGATTTTTCGAGACGTTATTGGGGTGTATTTAACTTAAAATATCTTCTTAACCGACTCATAGTCACCGAACTCTGAAAATTAGATATTTTGTGTTAGGTAAGGAAATACGAGGCGCTATAGTTCATTGTGGAGTCCGAATTACATTTTAAATTTGTTTCGGTATGGAGTCGAACCACAAATCATCATCACGAAATAATTCTGGAATGGGTTGGAACCTTTGATGTGAAGATAAGACTGACGTAGTTTTCCACGAAATACCAAAACACTATATACTGCACGCGACGCGTGTTTCGCCAACCAAGTTGGCACATCGGGAGATGATTAAAACTAACCTTAAGCTAAGAATGTATCCCATTTATACCCACGGTTCGGTGAACCCTGTCCCACTAACCAATAAAGCGAACTATTTGGGATAGACCCCCTGTCATTGTTTATACTATTTTTACAATTTGTGATTTCCACGCTTTCAAATGCATCCAGCCGTCTAGTATTTGTTACATTCCTAATTAACCTTAATTTGCTAATATCTATTTTATGGTTGTTCTCAAATGTATGTTGGGCAACACTAGACTTATCTGTTCTACCATATTTGAAATGGGCCATATGTTCTTTGAATCTAGTTTGAATTGGTCATCTAACTTGTCCCATACTTTTGTAAAAACTTGCAAACGTTAAGTATTTCCAAATTTTGTTCCAGTTAAAATTCCAAATTCTTTACACATTTCAGATAAAGTTATAATGTTTGCAAAGCAGAAATGGCTGGATTTAGAAATTAAGTATCTGTAGAGTACGAAGTACACTTGAATTACAAGCATATGGAGTTTACAACTAGCTTGTCTATAGGTTAAATAATTTAGAACATGAACAATGGTGTGACTTTCAGAAGAATATGTTTATATCAATTAACGTGAAGTTTATTAAAAAAATGTCACAAAATAAAAAACTCAAAAGATTAATCAGTAGTACGTCAAATGAAAGTGTTTCTCAAAGAGTTGTAGAAAATTATTCCTCACAGTCATCTGATAAATAAGAAATTGATCTCCTTAACAAAGGAGATTGCTTATCTCCCTCTGAATGCATCTTAGATCATAATGTTGCAAGTATTGAAAGTTCAATTCAATACCTTCCTGATTCCTCTAAAGGATTTGTCAGAGAAGCTTGAAGAAACCAAATCTCGACAAATATTGTCATTAAAGTAAATAGAAATTCGAAATCTACAAAAGACAGGATAATTATCAAGCAGTTGCGTGAAAAAGATTGTTTGTACTTAAAAGCTGATAAGGGCAATAAGGGTGATCTTTTAGATAAAGAGCACTATTATGAAAGGGCACACAATCTGATTAGTAATGGTCTTTACAAAAAACTTTATAGAAATCCATTACCAAAAATGATTACTGAAGTAAGAAATGTTTTTAAATCCTGCAATAACCTTATGACTCTATCTTAAATAGGTGGTTACATGTTTCTGTCCCACGTGTACCCTAATTGTATTGCTTGACTAAGATACATAAATCAGGAAAGTCGGTCCATCCTATTGTTTCAGCAATTGGATCGCCAACCTACAACTTATCAAAATGGCTAACAGAGGAGTTCAAAAATTTACCTGTTGCACCACCTAGTTCCTCTGTGATTAATTTCAATGATTTCATTAATAAAATGAAAAATATTCAGTTGCAAGAAGGTGAAATTTTGACTTCCTTTGACGTTTGTTCCGATACCACAGACCCTGTACTACCTTAAGGATCTACGCGAATTACTCAGTCAAGATGTAGTAAAAGAATATCTTCAACTTACTAAACTTTGCATGAAACAAAATTGTTTTCGATTCAATGATAATTTCTTCGAACAACATGAAGAAACAGGTAACTCTGTTACCATTTATTGCCAGTCTCTTCATGAACAGATTCGGGACAGAAACAAAAGAAGAATTCGAGGATTTCCCCAGGGTTGAGTTTAGGTATGTGGATGATAATTTTGCAGTGTTTGATACAAAAGTCGCTGATATTGATAACTTTGTTTCTAAATTAATCAGTCATTTCGCGTAAGTTAAACTCGCATATGAATTGAAAACTCTGGACAACTACCATTTTCAGATGTATTATCCTCAATTCATCCGTGGTATTGATGAGATTTTTAAAGATGTAGGTATGGCAGTGGTTCATTCATCAGGAAACAAATTACAACAATTTTTAGGCAATCCAAAAGACAAAATTGACACAAACGAAAAGTAGGAAATTTACAAAATTAAATGTAAGAACTGTAATCAAAAGTATGTGGACAAATTAGACGACCAATTCAAACTAGATTCAAAGAGTATATGGCCCATTTCAAACATGGTAGAACAGATAAGTCTAGTGTTCTCAATATGCGTTTGAGACTAACCACAAAGCTATCCCAAATAGCCCGCTATATTGGTTAGTGGGCCACGGTTCTGACCCATGACAATAGTTTATGTATAAATAAGATGTATTCTTAGCATAAAGTTAGTTTTAATCATTTCCAGATGATACCAACTTGGTTGGCGAAATGTGCGTCAAGTACAGTATCTAGTGTTTTGGTGTTTCGTGGAAAACTATGTTAGTGTTACGAAGTAATTAATTATAAACACTCTGTTCCACTAGACTACGATGAAACATACTGTATAGTAAGTATTACATATGAAATGTGAAAATGATTTTTTATTTATATTTCACTGTGGAAAAATGTGTCCTAGAAAACCTAAAGAATCAGCATAATACTGTTCTAAAATGAAAATAAAATGCGAATTCTGTGATAAATTGTGATCCCCGTGGGCATCAGAAAGTCTACATTAAATTATGTCGGCACATTTAAATTGCATGCAAGTTTTAAAACAGGAAAAGTTGTTAAGCGAAGTTAAAACAAAACCACCAACCTCGAGTTTTATTACTTTGACGTTATAACATTTCGCACTGAATATGAATAATAAGTACAAATAGTCGCAACAGAGCCCAAAGTAGGTACAATTATTACTTTCGCTTTTTTTCATTTTGACAGAGGCGAAGTTTGACAAAGTAGTTTCGGGATTGTTTTGCTTTTGTCATTTTAAGTGTACAATTAGTTTCTGTTATATTTTGCATCTCACAACATACAAAGCGGAAACTTTTATTATGAAGGAGCATTTAGTTTGTCTTCTATTTTATAAATCTTAGTTACCGAATTACAATACTTTATGTTATTTATTCTTACATTGAAATAATAATTCTGGATTTGCAAACATAATTTAATGTTAATAAAATAACCACGTTTTAAAATACATTATCATATATAGGGAGTTCAAAATTGCTTGATTTTGGCTGCTTCTCCTATTTCTGGACCAGATAGAGAAAAACCAACCAAAGTGTCTAGAGCTCGATTACCGTGAAACGTCAAAACGTGAAAACCGCATTTCAATATCTCTTACCGTTTTCGGCGAAAATTGACATTTGGCATATTTTGGATGTCATACATTATTTATTTGTGATTATTTTTTCAATCAGTAAAAACTTTTACAGGCACTTTTCAACCTAGATTAAGATACATTTTTCAAAAATTCTTTGTCACTACTAAATTCTAAGATATCAAGTCCTACTTTCTTATTTGAAATGGGAATCATAGTTAGCTTTGACTTTAAAATATTGAAAAAAAATCAAGTTTTCCAAAAATATATATCGTGTGTAAAATGCCAAATTCGGCCAAACGTAAACAAAGACCGATTGAATAAGCGAGATGGATGTAATATTAATGGAGGTGTCACGATATGTGAGTGTATGGTAGGTGGCTGGTGGGGAACAGACTATAACGGTGAGTTTATTATACGCTGCCTACTACGTTTTCAACGAATCTCTCTCATTTCATCCCAGTTCTGATCCATCATAGCTTGTATTCTTTTTCTAACTGGCCGATGTGTTCGTTACATACATACATATGATATATTGTATTATCATCAAGAAAGATATTTCTCAATATTTAAGAGTTGTAAGGATGTTATTTGAGCGATAGTATGCCTCAATCTTTGCTCTAGGTCTTCTCACGTTTGTGGAGCATTTTAAATATTAAGTTCTCGACAAAGCCCCACATAATAGTTCCAGTTGACTAAGGCCAGGGAAACTAGCAGGTTTGCAGTACGGGGTCCCAAGTTCCTATCCATTGGATTCTGTTTAATGGTGGTTACCACCACTACGGTATGAACTGGTGCGCCATCTAGTTGATAGAATTTTGTTAATAAGTCAGAAAGGGGTGAGTCGCCAAGATCTGGTTCCACAAAGTTTCCTAAAATGTGATTATGCCGTTAAGCGTTTGTAGATAAATGATCGTAGTAATCACTGTCCCAAGCCAAACATTAAATTCAAATCATCTTTGCATATTTCTTGGTTGAAAATTATATTCATTATGGTCGGACCAATAATGTCGATTATGTCGATTGAAAATTCTATTGCTGGTCAAATTTATTTTTGTCACATTTACCGACTAATTACAAAATGTATCCTACGATCTCCATCACCGGAGAATAATTGATGCGTATGCCTCACTTTATATGGTTTGAACTTATGCTTTTTTTAGAATCCGCGGATTACGGCTTCAACACACCCTCATAGTTTGAGCTATTTCTTAGTAGGGACTTCAGAGGTTCGTTAAACTGACCAAGTTACGTTTGCCTCAATATGTTTTCTACCTTCAATGGCATATTCTTTAGTCTTTGTCTTTGAAAAACACCCATAATTCATCAAGTTGTCCTCCAATCTTGCCAAAATTTGAACTCAGGGTTGCCGGTGCTCAGGATATCGCTGAAAATATAAATTTCTTGCAGCTTCAGCATTTCAGGCATGTTAAGTTAACATAAATTACTGACATTTTTCATAGTTCTCAAACATGATAATGAGTTTTAACTAATTATAAAACACACCTTTATTTTTTTTCAATTGTTAAGAGGACGTCTGTGGAGTTTCTGTGGGTTTTCTGGTACCCGATGTCCCAATTTTTTTTTTATTCATACAATCAGAAAGATGAAAATGAGCCTCGTCACTCATAACAAGAATTACAGTTTTCGTAACCGCTTCTACAATTGCTGCATAATCATTATCTGGTAAGGATGAAACTTCAAGCCTATATGTAAAATTCGTCAAACAGAATGATCAGAATTTCGCAGCACTGCAGCATGTCGTATAATAGAACAACGAGATATTCTGGTAACCACTTCTATCATATATGGTGTCCTAACTATTTCAACTTCCCTAGGTGTTTCCGTATAGTAGACACTATCCCTGTAAAGAAGAACGGGCGAACTTTATTGAAGGTTGGCTAAATAAAAGAATTATGATGGACGATCGGGCCAAGTATATTAAAGTTATGATAGCAATAAGTAATATGTAATAGGAATAAATAAATTTTACGTATTTTTGCGGGCCGGATTCATGCTCTCTGCGGGCGGCATATGGCCCGCGAGCCGTAGTTTGCCCATGTCTGTTCTAAAGTCTTTTGCCTATCTTAAGATTAAGTTTAAATTAGGGTGTCGTCATATGATCAACATTAAAATCTCCTGAGCAGCTGTTCAAGGTATCTATAATAAAAGTACTTGAAGTATCAAATATCAAGGACCTGACAAAATATTTGCTACTCCAATTCCTAAGTACTATGAAGTGAAGCAAAGTAACATATATACTAAATACTTGTCAAAAGTACTTCATGTAAGTCGCAAGTATAGTATTTCAAATATTTCATATTATTTAAATTACTTTAAACTATTTATAATAATCTAAAATACTTTTAAGTATTTCAAGTAATTGTTAAATTATTGCGAAAGTATTTTAATTACTCTGAAATATTTCAAGTACTCAAGTACTTTAAGTACTCTAACATATTTGAAATACCCATAAAATTTAATGTTTATTAAAATATACATATATATTTTTAAAAATTAGCTGTTCAAGGTATCTATAATAAAAGTACTTGAAGTATCAAATATCAAGGACCTGACAAAATATTTGCTACTCCAATTCCTAAGTACTATGAAGTGAAGCAAAGTAACATATATACTAAATACTTGTCAAAAGTACTTCATGTAAGTCGCAAGTATAGTATTTCAAATATTTCATATTATTTAAATTACTTTAAACTATTTATAATAATCTAAAATACTTTTAAGTATTTCAAGTAATTGTTAAATTATTGCGAAAGTATTTTAATTACTCTGAAATATTTCAAGTACTCAAGTACTTTAAGTACTCTAACATATTTGAAATACCCATAAAATTTAATGTTTATTAAAATATACATATATATTTTTAAAAATTATAATTATATAAATATAAAATCGAACAAATGCTAAGAGTACTGTTGCCGATTTCCCTTCAACACGTTATTAAGTACAGGAAAGTCACAAAAAAAATTAATTTATATATGTATAAGACAGCACAAGTAAGCACAAATAAAATAATGTTACATATTCGCTATCAACATAAACAATCCGCACTCTGAATTCGTTAATTGAAAGTGCAGGTAACACTTACTCACTACTTTATTAACTAATTAATAATTAGCAATAATAAATTTATGAAGACCTCAACTATGATCACAATTAAACACTTAGAAATCATTACTTCAGTGTTTATCTTATTTCTTCTTTACTCGATCGATCCAAATTTAAGAAGACTGAGCTCCTGAACCCACCGTGCGCGTTATATATCCATCCATGTATATTCTACAACTTTCTTGAATATTAATGTAGCTATGTAATTCGTTTTAATATTGGTAGCGCCATCTAAAAGTACACTCCAGAACCAGTAGTCTACAGGGTCCAATAGCATGACAATAATAATAAAAGTGTATATATGTCCTTTCAATAGCACGAAATTTTCATCAGTTAATACATTTCTTCTAGTGGCAAATACAATTTCAGCGAACGTGAATGGTCTTTCTACTGCTGATGATGGTATTAAACCGATAAAAAACTTTTTTTACTGATGCACATTCAAATACTTCCAAGTATTTCAAATATATTGCGGTATTGGAAATACCCCCAGGATTTACAATTTCTTTAAGTAATTGCAATACCAAGAAAAATATTTTAAATACTATGGTGTTACAACTTCCTACAGGGAAATTTCTTGGTTGCCAGACTGAACGGTGCATCTCTGCCTAGATCCAATTTCCTATCTATTCCATGCTGATGAGGAACAATAGTTCCGAAACACGAATCCGTAGTTAAATCGCTGATTTACCAACTTTGGTGTATATGGTACTAGTTTCCTTTCTTTTCTTATTCTTGAGCACCACTGAAAAGTGAAAATCTAGATAAATAATTATATATTAAACAGAAACTAATTTAGTATCAAAATATACTGTTTAAAGTTCTTTAAACGTCCACAAAAGAGAAAATATTGTACTTAAAATTATTTGCTGAACACCGAAAATATTTTTTATATACTAAAGACATAACGACACAGTTTTTAAATCATATTTGTGATTTCCGTTGTACAGATTAAGACTAATGGCTTAACAAGAGATAATTTATTGAATTTGTTGATAATATTAATATTAACATGTTGGTGTGAATGCTAAATTATAACTTAAACTGTCGTATATCTCTGTAATTGGACATGTGATATCGGCATTACGTTTGTGTCAAACAATCTCTTGAAATATTGAATGCCATTAATTTCATCGTTTTGTTATCTAACTTCAATTGTCTTTATAAGTGAATATATCATTTTTGACATGATAATATACCATTTTCTTTCAATATTCTCGTATATAATGGCAGCTTTCATAGGGACTTTCTTCTGTACAATCAGCACAAAAATGAATATACTCATAACAAGTTGCATGAGCTTTTGCTACCATATGAATATTCCACAAGTATGTATATCCGTCAAAATTTGAGGTGTGACACTTAATAAAAATCTGTTTCAAATTGCCACACCTAAAATGCTTAAAAAATTAACAGGTTTTGAAAAAGTCTACGCCATTTAACGATTAAAAACTAACTTCTTGAATTTTCCTGCACTTTGACCGTTACCTTCGAGGTAAGGGACAAGAAACTACTCTGGAGTGCAAGACCGGTAGCTACTACTGCAATATATGGTTGACAGAAGGACATACTTAGACAAATAAAAGCAAAACGATAAAATGAATAATAAAATACATACTGCTTGATACAATGTATTATTCAGAATAACTGAAGTCTGCCATCGCATACATGGTCAAGTCACACTTAATATTCGTTTTGCATTCGTGACTGTTAAATTTGAGCGATTTGGTCTGCGCATAATATATGTTTGTACATGGAAAATGAACTTTCTACATCTACCGATGTTAATGGTGTAAATTCTAAATAGTTCACATGGGCAGGCACTTACAAACCGCGCAGTCAATTTTCACGAATTTTACACTTTTTTTTGTATTTCTGTGTAAAACATTTTTTTAATTTATTGTTTATAGTTCAACTTTGGCTTTCTGATAGAGACAAAGCCTTTTGAACACTCCAAACTCTTAATATAACATTGACAACTTTATTGCTCAGAATTTTATTACTCAGAAAGGCAGTTGTTTCACCCACTGTCACCCACAAAAATTTATTTCATGCTTCCTCTATAATATTGCCCAAAACAATTTTATGCACACTCGGTAGACATGTTCTATGCAATGTATGACTACTAGGTAAAGGAAAACTACATACACAGAACATGACACACAAGTCATAAAAAATTCCTCATTTATAACTGTACCGGCCATATTTTGTCTATGGATAGCCGAACTTAAACGTCTTTCACAATCACGGGGCGTGTATCAAATACGTCGATTGCATGGAGTACACAGAATATGTCTATTGTAGTTTTCAGAAAAATTTTGTAGTTTATGCACAAACGGTAGTAACTGCGCCATTGCTAAGAACGTTTTGCATATAATTTTAAATGGGAGACTGGTACCGACTACCCATCTTTGCATGCGTGCGTGCGTGCGCGTGCGTGTGCGCATGTGCGTATTTGCGTGTGTTAGTGCATGCGTGTGTGTGTTTGTGTGCATTAGTACGTGCGTGTGTGTGTTAGTGCGTATGTGTGTGTGTTAGTGCGTGCGTGTGTGTGTTAGTACGTGCGTGCGTGCATGTGTGTCAAGAAATACTAATGGGAGAATTCGTAAATTTGGCAATTAAGATTTTAACACCATTTTAGGTGACACATTAAATTTGGTGAATGTGGCATCACCAGAAGAGACACAATGAATAAAAGAAGAAGAAAAAGGTTCAATTTTGGGGAAAAAAATAAAAAAAAATTATTGCATTTCTGGATGAATCTCAACGAATTATAACGAGAAAACATAACTTTATGGAAAAAAATCTGTCCGCATGTCTGTAGTATCGCAACCACAATTTTTGTGATAAAGCTTTCAAATTTGGTACACTTGTTCTAAAGACCAAAGACAATAAAAAATTCGGTGATGAGCAAAATTGGCCAGCTGAAAGGGGATCCATGAGACCCAAACTTTTTTTGTATTTGACTTTACAAAAAAAATATATTCTTGATGAAAGATTATAAATCATGTCTACTATATCAAGGGGAATAAAATATATTTTCCAAGTACTTAAATAAATCTGATATAATACTGATATTTTGTATGCATTTGACCTCATAAAATGGGGTTAGGATAAATTTGATAGTTTGACTTTTGAAATATCTAATTTAGTTACAAAAATGTCAATATCAATAAGGAGAAATTATTAAAATATATTACATGAATTATAATTGACAGTATCGAAGGACGCTGATAATTAATTATTAAAAAATGTTAATGAAACATTTCAAGGTACGTTTTTAAAATTTAATTGAGGTAGGCGAAGAATTAAATAGAATGATTTTTTAGAACAGGAAGATATATGCTGGTATAAGAAAGTTATGTGCTGGCCACATCAGATATTTTCTTTTTAATTTGGTAACGAAAGAATCCAAAGCTCTTAGATTATCATCAGATGACAACGACATCTTCCCACAAAGTTTAAAACACAACTAATAGATTTTCTGCAGGACCTGCCATTTTCATCGGCTTTTACAGCTGTGAGACAATAGTGCCGCCGATCGGCGTTGGTTGTCGAAAAGCGGAAAATCTGCTATTGCAGTGTTTGTAGCCTATGGTAGTATTCCCGTCCTATTTTGGGGAATAATTTCCACACAAAATGTAGTTCCAAATGAACCAATCAAGTCCAGCGTCTAGCTGAAAAGAATTTTGCAGTCAATTGTTTTGTCGATTACGGGCAATATTGGATCTGATTTTATTCCATTGACGATAATGCGAGACTCGCCAGAGCTAATACCGTCAATGCATTTTTAGAATAAAACATATTACTTCACTGGCTTGAAATATTACCTGACCTCAATCCTACCAAAAAAATCTCGGATGTTCAAAGACCCCGCAGTCAATCACATAGTGAAATTTAGGGCATACTTTGTTGATGGAGTGGAAACAAATTTCAGATAAATTATTAATAGTATCATAAGAGGCATGCCTCGATATTATGTAGGGTAATCCGATCAAAAGGAGGTTTTACATGATATTAATTCATGTCTGTATCCATCAATGTTCCATTTTAGTGAATTAACTAACTTTACTGTTGATTAAATTTTTACTGAATTATTGTTGTTACGATTTTGTTTTCAAAACCGTACTGGAAAACAGTGCAAAAAAAAGAAAAATCGAATCTTTTACGCCATACATGTAATCAAAATATAACTAAATGAAACAACTCTATTAAGCCTCTGTATAAATTATATCCCTAGTCAGTCAGTGAATACTGAAAAGTTTCCGTTTAAAATGATATTGGATTTCTCAAAATATTGTAACTATTAAGTATTTTATAGCAATTTAAACAACAATTTGAAGTGACCTACTTCAAATTTTGACGCATATAGAGGGTGTTTCCTAAGTATATGACGAAAATGTAGGAGGCGACTTCTTAGCCTATTATAAGGAAAAAAATCTATATAAACATATCATAAGATGCTTCGTGCGATATAGTGTGTTAAAATTTTCCAAAAAATTTATTTTCAGTATCTCCAAAATTATTCACCGCAAGAATATTAAATTTAGTACGAAGTTTTATCTTATTTTATTTCACTGCCTGGGAGTAAGAACTAGAATTTGTTGTAACCAGTGGTGGAGATATAGAAGTATCCCTTTGAAAAAGCAAAAATTGACCGGCACTGCCTTTTTTCGCAAATTGTGTTTTTAAATGTTTAGTTTAGTTCTGAGAAAAAGTATAATTGAATTTTTTCCGAATAAAGCCACTCTGTTTCCGAGTTATTTGACATTTTATTACTAATTTAATCTCCGCAGTAAAAAAAAATTATCTAAAACTATTTAACAGAAAATAAAAATTAACAACCAAAAAATTACAATAACTGTTGAAAATGATAACTTTTAACATTGTAGCGACATCGAACCCATAACGGACTTCATCAGGAACACTTCACAAAAATTCTATCAGTTCAAACTGATGGAAAATCCATTGACAGCCAATATTACACAAATTAGAAAGCATAACGTGCCTTTTCGTAATTAAACACAACTTACTATAACAGGCGTTAGCAATTTTTCAATAACCCCATTAGGCCACGATCTTTCTATAAGAACAATATTCAAAATTTATCTTTCCCTTCGATTCTTTTTGTTATTTTTTTTATTGTCTTTTTTGTTACTCCAAATATATTTTCAAAATTAAATTGTCATGCAAGACCTTTTTTAAATTAAACATTTTTTAAAATACAACATTTAAAATTATTAATAAACATCAAGTGGAGCTGACATTCCCGCTAAATAAAGGAAGTGCTTTTAGCGGGTTCTTGAGTTTTAGGATTCTTTTCTCGTCAACTAAACAAATTTTATGTCAAGTATTATGTTTCCTACAATATTTTATAATTTAGTTAATTATCTCAAGTCAAAAATATGCATTATATATATTTACATAGATCTATTTTTTTTATTATTATGGTATACTTCCTTTTTAGTTTGTAGGAACTGTTATTTACTTTTAATTGATTTTAATTCCAAACTGGCCGCGCTCCGTCCGATCCAACAACTGCCCCGGTGTTGCCGTACACGGATATGCTGAATCGGTTCCAGATGAATAACTTGTTCTTTTAATGTTTTAATAAATTTGATTGTTGTTGTTGTAAATTGCTGCGTGTGGATTCTCCTCTGCAGATAAATGGTTATTGTGAAAATTCGAAATTGCAGTCTTCGCTGGCATTAGTACCTATACACGTTGAATGTAATACGATTATAGCTGTTGATATCTTAATATTCTCCATACAGATTTATGCGTGAAGTTTACGAGCAATTTTTCTAGTAGTTTCAAGGTGGTCAACGACTGTATTTAGAACAGCCTCTTCTAACTGTGGTATTCTCACCGTAATATATATTCTGGATAAAACGTTGTTTCTTAAAAATTAACCTGTTTCATGAAGACGTTGGTGGTGGATCCTGAAAAAGTTCTCAAATCAAATATTCGGCCTTGGGGATATTTGTTCATTCAAGTGCATTGTTTCATATGAATTACCATTTGCCAAATACAAAATGTATCTAGGCCATTTCTGCATTTATAAAATTATTCATATTGAAAAAAAATAAATACAACACTGCACAGAATATGTTTAATTTTCTGAACTGTCAACTTATTTGTTTGGAACAAAATGCAGTGTCTTTCACAGCAATCTAGATGAAACAGTAAACTTATAGATGAAGGAAAAATGATAAATTTCTCACAGACAATATTTTATTCGGAAAAAATACAATACTTTTTTCTCAGAACTAAATAAAATATTTAGAAACACCATAAAATTTGCAAAAGAGGTAGTGCTGTTTTAAAAGTAGGGATACCCCATACCTTCGCCACTGTCTACAGCAATTTTTAGTTGGTATTCCCAGATGGTACAGCAGAATGAGGCAAAACTTTACACCAAATTTAATACTCTTGCAGTAAATGGTTTTTGAGATATCGAGAATAAATCAATTTTTTTTGGAAAAGTTTAGTGCCTTGTATCTTGAAAATAAAGCAGACACATTTCTATAGACTTTTTCCTTAAAATAGGTTAAAGAACCATCTCCATCATTTTCGGAACATACTTAAGAAACACTCTGTATATATGATATACTCATATGGAAATGCATATTAGATTCGAAAATAAATAGGTACAAGATTTGTCAACAAAGTCTCATATTAACGTTTCACATTTTCCGTAAATTTTACTTTCACCTCCCCAAGTTAATAAACTGTTTATGCTGATCAATTCAGTTGAAATAAGCTTTGGTAAAAGGAACCGGTATCAGAATATTAGGTTAATTTAATCATTTCGAAAAATGCGCCTAAAGGCGGAGAGTAATTGAGAATACGTTTTGCAAAATGATTCTCCTTATTTTTATACATTTATAAAATCTTAAAGCGGCTTGTAAAAGTAACGTAGGAGAAAACATACTGAAATTTGAAAGGTAAAAAAAATATTGTTATGTACAATTTTGTGCTATTTGAAACAAAAAATTAACATGCTGGAAAGAAATTGGTGTACGTCATTTAGCTGTCGACAATTTTTTTACAAATCAGTGTGTGAATAAAGTACCAGAGAAAATGAAAGCTTTATATCTATAAAAGATTTTCTAACTACTAAATAGACAGCACATGATCCGGCCTCCCAAATATTCAGCACTCATCTGGAAAGAACAATGAATTGAAGAGATTTAAGAAACATTCAATCACAAACTGAGGAAATACAGAAATTTCTAAAAAAAGTAAAAAATCAATTAAGACGAGTGGATTATGAAATAGTCAGCATTACAGGTCTTTCCTTTAATGTAAAAGTGATGTAGTAACTGCAGATATTTCGGAACAAAGTTTATAGTGCACTGTATTTATTGCTACTTTTTGAATTTATGGAAATAGGGAAACCAAATACTGCACTGAATATGCTTCGGTATAAAACATGTATAATAGGATACTACCATATTAATTTTGCATTCTCTTAGAATATTATAATCTAATATACGTTTTTAAGATAACGATAATTAATATCAAATAACTAAAAAAACTTATGCATGTAACTCTCAAAATTTGTGATCACGAAGTTATTATATTATTAGCAGGGGCCGAAAATATTTTCCATTTGTCAGAGCCGGCATAAATATAAATATTAATAAACACACCACATAAATATTCATTTGGTGTGTTTATTTATATACCTGTAATATATGCAACCAGTATGGAGGCATGTGATCATAATTGCATGATCTAACTATTTTAATGAGACTAACAAATATCCTATATTTAAGGATATCGTCCAGAAAATCCAAAACTGCTCCAATACTAATATAAGTATTTCAACCACCTCTTTGAAATCAACTTCTGTTAACAAATTGATTAGAAAATATAATGGAAAATTGAAAGAAATTGTGATATTAATAGAAAACAGTTTGCAAGGCAAAATTAGTTTATTTTGATATTAACGACAAGCATAAAAACCTAAATAAAAATCAGATAGATTAGGGTATAACTGATATTGTTCTAAATAAAAAAGCAAAAACAAATTTGCTTACCATTAGTCTCGTTAGAATCCCTAATATACATAATATGTACAGAGTGAGTCAGTTTTCTGTAGACAAACTTTAACAGGAGATAGAACACATGTTTTTAAGAAGAAAAGTTCCTATAAACATATGTCGTAGAAGGCTTCGTTTCCGAGATACCCTGTATCTCTGTTGAATATATTTTTTTTTTTTTGAATTTTCATTATAACTTATAAAGGAATACTTAGATTTTTTTTCATGTTTGGGGTATAATGCCTATTAATTAAGGGGTATAAAACAAGTGATAAGAATGTTCAAAAACCTGCACAGTGGCGGAGTGGAGGGGGGTGCTCAACCACTTTCTTAAACAGAATTTCTACACCAATGACTAATTTTTAAAAAAACTGTTATTTTAATTATCTACATACAGTTTAACAAAAATAATGTCCCTTCTTCTGTTTCAAAATTCCTGTACGTTTCCGAGTTATTTTGATTTTTAGTGTTTGATGTGGTACGAAAACTTCTTGGCCGAATGGCATGTGGGTTTTCATGTGCCCATATATGCAGATTGTGAAAATTTACTGTACCACGATGAGTAAAACAGGATTCATCAGTCCACAGTATGTTGGATAAGAAATCTCTACCCCGTTTTAAAACCCGGCAGATTTTACTTTGGTAAATACCAACAGTACGTCGAGTACTTGTCGTTGGGTTCCTATTAAATTCACGCAATATACCCTCTCCAATTCTATCTCGTCCACACTTGTACTGTCGGCCCCCATATACATTTTTCAAACCCTGGTTAACAAATCGACGGTGGATACTCACAAAAACGGAATGATGAGGTTGTCGTCTATTTGGATATCTTCTTCGATACTCCCTAGCAGCGTACCTTGAATTCCCATTTGCGAACCCATAAATAAAATGAATGTTGGCTTGTTCGCTATTTGTAAATGTAAACGGCATGTTACACTAATTAAAAGCTGGCAAATCAAATGGAAATAACTTTTTAAACTTAAAAACAATAATTAATAACAGTGAAAATATTCAAGATGAAGCAAAAGTGTTTGTAGATAAACTTGTAATAAGTCAAACTGTCGTTTCAAAATATGACATTTAATACTTACTTGTTTTTCAAGGAGTATAATATTTTGTTGCAATACACAGTTGTATTTGCTAGTTTCAAATGGAAATTATTTAGCAAAAAACAACGAAAATTGAAACGGAAATTGGTACATACACAAGTTTAATAAAACTTAAAGAAACTTCTTAAAACTGTTTGGCAACTGCACAATAATACATTAATATAACAGATTTCAACAAAAAGTCTTGTATTTGAGTGTGGCTTGATATAACAAATATTTATTTTGACTATATTGGAAAGAGATAAAGAATAAGAGATTTCGGCTTTTTAGAATCCTTAACAAACCATATTTAGGTAGGTTTCGTTGAAAGAATTAAATATTTAGCCGATAATTGATGATAAATAAATTACTTAATTTAGTACCACATCAAACACTAAAAATCAAAATAACTCGGAAACGCACAGGAATTTCGAAACAGTAGAAGGGACATTATTTTTGTTAAACTGTATATAGAAAATAACAGTTTTTTTTTAAAAAATAGTCATTGGTGTAGAAGTTCTGTTTAAGAAAGAGGTTGAGCACCCCTCCACTCCGCCACTGCAAGTTTTTGAACATTCTTATCGCTTGTTTTATGCCCCTTAATTAATAGGCATTATCCCCCAAACATGAAAAAATCTAAGCATTCGTTTATAAGTTATAATGAAAATTAGAGAAAAAAAATTATATTCAACACCCTGTATCTCGGAAACGAAGCCTTCTACGAGATATGTTTATAGGAACTTTTCTTTGTAAAAACATGTGTCCTATCTCCTGTTAAAGTTTGTCTACAAAAAAACTGACTCACACTGTATAGTTAACACAACGCAGGACACTCATTGAGCTTGAGCAGTCATTGAATGTGTCTAACACGCTTACTGTATTGGATGATCAGGTCTTTACAATAACTTACAATTCTGAAACACTAGTTACATATACATTATATACTCAAGACGGCAATGCTGACAAATTATCGTTGAACGGATTTTTTCGAGGATGAAAACTCGATCAAAATATTTCATAAAATATCCTGTGCTTAAGAAACAAAGTTCTAAATATTGAAGATGTTTTCAATAATTACCATTGTGACATCTTGCTCCTCTCAGAACAAATAAATGTTATTAATTTATGTTCAGTCTGGTGGACTCATATTGTCGTAACAACAGAGATCACGGTGGTGTGGCAATGTATAAAAAAATAATTGTAACTCTGATACTCTGGTATTCTCTATCAATAATTTCTCTCTAAAAGGTGTACGAATGTAGTAGCATAATTCTATCCTCTTATAAAATTTTAATTATATTTTTGTATCGATCTTCTTCAGAGGACTTTGTCTTATTCCTAAATTTATTCAGTGAGCTACTTAACGAAGTGCCTTATAACGAATAACAGTTATAGGTGGTGACTTCAATGTAAATTTTCCCTCTGGCAGCCACCAATCTGTTTCTGTTAAACGATTTATTACTTGCATACATAATTTTTTCGTAAACTATAATGTAACTCATTTTAAAACTCAGGTAATTAACTTATACTTGTTGGATTATTATTTTCAATTGCTTGTTGTCTTTATTAAAAATACACAGAAATTTAAAACGAAAAATAAATTTATCCAGTGTAGAAATTTTTGTATAGAAAATACAGTGCAATATTACATTTGTTTTACAGGGCGAATTTCTTTAGTGCCTACCACCTAATTATGGATTTCTTGTGAAATGTCCAACCTTCTCGTTGTGTTATTTACCTACATAAGATTGTTTATAAATTGTTTCTGTAGTTCGTATTGTCATTATTTAGGTTATTGTTGTAGTATAAGCAATAAATGTGCTACTCGTATTTTAACATTACGGTAATTTGTTCGCAATTTCTTTGAACCAGTTCTGTTGCTTACGTAACAAGATCAAGTTTATGAAAATAGGTTGAAAAGAGAGACAGATAAAATATTAAGTTTTTTTTGTTCTAGCTTTTAAAAAATGGCAAGTAGGACTTATTTGAATTCGCTATAATCCTCAAAATTAATGAACCGATTTAATTAATCGTAATCTTAAAATGTAGATGGAAGTTCATTATTTCTAAATCTGTCATTTTGGCAACCATCAATTTTAAAGAACGAGCGCAATAGTCCCATTTTTAATTCCGTCCACTGCGCCGTCTTGAATTCTAATATTTTGACCATATTGACGTTTGTTCTTTATAGCTTATTTAATCAGCTAACTATTAATACCAAGTTGGTTAAAATCGATTGAGGAACAAAAATTTGTCAGAGAAAAACAGAAAGTACAGTTTTTTCAGCCCAACCGGTATGTGTACTTTCTGCAAGGAAAGTTTTTTTTTATATTTATTGCTAATCAATCACTAATCAGTGTCAATAGAAATACCTACGGCGAAAAATTATGAACGTCATGAACTTGAATATAAATTTGAATTTCTATTTCAGTGATTTTTGTTTTAAGTTAGTAGATATAACTTTAGGAATCAAATAAATCTGAACAAATCTCTTGCTCAGCTGTTCATAGGTAAGACTTCAACGGGGACGCTAACTCGTCTTATAAATAACTCATGGACTCCATCAGCTTCCTCGACGTTTTCCACATTTTTCAGCAAATCGATGTGAATTTACTGCCTCATTTTTATATATATTTTCGTACATAGAAATATATGTACGCGTAAATCTGTTATGTATGATGACAGGAAAATGAAAATGACAATAACGCTCGCTGCCAAAACGGGTGATAATTGCGTATACGCGTAGACGAAAATATCGAAGAATATCGTTTTTATAAGTTTCCGTCGACGTGTGATTGTGAGCAATTTGAAATTTATGAAAGATGGAGCACAGCATTTCTATATATGACGCAGGTATGCATAACTTAAATTAGTTTATTTTTCTTAAATATCTTTTAGATATTTTTTAAAAAATTGAGATTTTGTTTGCTTCGTATTTATGCATTTTTATAAAAAGATAATAAAATATTTATTGGATATACAAGCATCTATTCAAACAAAATATGAAAACAGTAATAAATACCTATAGTTTTTTATACTTTATACTATGAACGCGCTAGTATAAAATCTTTAGGTAGATAAAGAATCAAACAGAATACTTCAAATACATTTAATCACAAAAATTATTGATGACATTGAACTGAATAGAAGAATACTATTATTATAAACAAAAAAATATTGAGATAAAAATAATACTGATTCACCAAAAAGCAAAACTTTTACATTTAGAAATGATTTCCATCAGTTACAATAAAAAATCGAAAACTCCTAGGCCTCTATATAACCTCTTTTATTCCTTCAGAACTCCTTAGGAGGTTGGTAAGTTACAATCAATCTATCAATTTAAAATGTCAAAACAAACGTGACAAATGTTTATATCTTGCATTATGTATTTAAAATATATTTTAATACTAAGAATACAATTATTTAATCCAATGTCATCTTGCTTCTAGGTTTCTAGGTGAAGTAATTGTTTTAATAGTTTTTGAGATAAAATGTATTTGAACTGTCGTGTTTGATTTATTATCCACCTAAAACTTTTATACTAGGGCATTCAGATAAGAATGACATTATAAAATTTAAAAACCTATATGTATTTATTATTATTATCCATATCCAGAATTCAATACTTTAGAAATTAGTATAAATCAAGAACAAATAATAATATCGTCTAAACATAAAATAAAATATCTAGGTATCATTATTGATAGTCATTTGCACTGGAACTACCATATTGACTATGTGGTACAAAAGATTAGGGGACTGCTAGGCAAACATACAAACAAGTATTTAATAAAAATCAATTGAAAACCTTATACTATTCCTTAGTCCAATCGCATCTTATATACGGTATATTGGTTTGGTGAGGAAGGCGGAACCAACAATCACTTAAAAAATTAGAAGTCATGCAAAAATGGATTAAAAAATCATGTATGGGGAACAAATATACCTACCAATCTGATGCCATATTCGCAGAATCCAAGACACTTGATATGAGACAATTGATTTACCAAAGCTTATAATTGGACATTTTAAATCCAAACATATTTTAACACCGATAATGCACCAACATAACACCAGATTCTCTCACTACCTTAACGAAAACCATTGGCCAAAGATCTTTTATCTATCTTTATCCTATTGCATATGCCTAGATACCACAATATCTGAAATACTCATTCCATTGCCGCGATAAAAAAAGAAACTCAATGCTTGGTTAATAATTACTCCTACAAAAAAGATTCATCAAATAATCGATAGAAAGAATACGTAAGTTACAAATTACACAGTGTATAACTACTTCGTCAGTTGTGGATATTTCTACTTTTATTCCTATTACCCCCTAAAAAGAAAATAAAAATAAAATAAATAAACAAATAAGAAAAATCACGCATATATATCTATATTTGTATTTATACATACTTTGTTCTCACAATATAGTTAGAAAACAATCATGTATTTATTCATAGTTTGGTCACTTATTTCCTTTTTTTATTATTGGTGTTAGTAGTAGTATTAAAGATTTTAATGTATAATAATAAGTAGGTCTAATTCACGCGCGAAATTTCCCTTGTGGGTTGATCTTACTTTTCTTCATATGTGTCATTTCAATACATACTTTGTATTTGCATTTGTATTTGCAAGTGTACCATCTGACAGCTTTGTCTTTGTGGAATACTTCCTTTTGTTGCTTGTTTATTTACATATTATCATATTTGTTTTTTTGGAAACTTGTATAAACTTTACTTTAGTAAACTATTATTATTATTATTATTTTCGGAATATCCAATGCCGGACAGTCCTCCCGTGGCCTCCAATGTTTCTCAAAAATCACGCCGGCGCATTAATTACAGCCACTCCCTACATCCCGCAGGGTTAGTGACTGTAGATATCAGAATCGTGTGTCCTAAGTAGACAACGCCTTCTGCATTTGGCCTGCCAGCCACTCAGCTGATTTTTGGCAGGTCGGTATGGTCTTCAGTTCCGAGAGCGGCGTAGGCTTTATGCCTCCGAGTACATCGATAATTAGGACGACCATTTTGACCGAGTAGCATGGGTACAGCACTTGGAGCTCTTACCGGAGATCGCGATATTTGGTCCGTTTCTCCTCCTCCTTCAAGGTGATGTTTTTCTCCGCAAGTGCCGAGAACTCGATGACATACATTACCTCGAGTTGATGGTCGAGGAGGACTATAGGGTCAAGCTTGTTGGTTTGGATTAGCCTGACAGTCGGGAACGAGTAGTTCTAGTAAATCCGGTATTTCTCATTCTCGACAACGAACTCAATTTCTCCGGGGACGTAAGGCAGCATGGGTGTCTGATCTACCCCGTACGAGTGTCTTAGATGGTAGTATAGCACTTGTAACGCCGCGTTATGTCGGTGGATGTAGGCCCTAAAACGCGTATATGGGGCATGCAGATAATATGTGCATGAGCGACTCCGGCGCCTGACGGCAGGTCCAGCAGTTGATGTCAGGAACCTCTACATGCCACACGCGGCTGCGGTAGATCAAGGTGTTGATAACACCATCTTGGCGGGCCATACTGAATCCCTCGGTCTCCGATTCAATCCCGGCGGACCTTAGAAAGGCAAATGTCAGTCTGGCCGATAAATCCAGCGTTTCTATGTTCTTATTGAAGAAACTATGCTGGGGTTTTCAACATGCTGTCGAAATAGATTTTCTTGTTCGAATGCGAGACCCATCTGCTGCTCATTTTGCTGTTTTGAACAATTCTGCTCCCACTACTACAGTTTCGTGATGTTTTACAAACCGCAAGAGAGGATCTGAGCTCCTGAGGATGTTACATGCCATACTCAGTACCACTCTGCCATGCGTACACTCCAGGCTCAAGATTTCTCGTCTGAGAGCTGCGCATCTTCAAAGAACGCATCAAGAGACCTCAGTATCCTAGCAAACAAGATACGTGTAAATATCTTGTAGCAGGAGTTGAGGCAAGTGATCGGCCTATATTTCTTCGGGTCGGAAAGACCCCCCTTTTGGGGATAAGCACAGTACATCCCTCGACAGATCATCCGGATTCTGCTGCCCCTCGTTTAACCACGTATTGAAAACTCACACCAGACGGCGGTGAATGGAAGGAAATTTCTTCCACCACCAATTGTTAATGCCATCTGGGCCTGGGGCAGCGAAGTTCTTGGTACCAACAAGTGCTTGTTGGACTTCCCCCGTATGATTGCTGGGCCTCGAAGTGTGTATTTACTGAAGTGTCGCTATTGAATGGACGCGTAGTTTATAGATTCCCTTCCAGGTTTCGACATCTACAGCTGACGGATTATCGACAACACGCTGTGCCACTTGGAAAGAGTCGGGAAAGATTCGTATGGAAGAAATTGTTTTGTTCCAAACTTCTCACCCGCCTGTTTGACGTTTTCTTTATAGCCATGAGCAGTCAGATCCATCTAGACAGTGCTGCTTGATGGTAAGTATTACTGTCAGATTTAGAGTGTGGTGTTGACGTCTTAATACGGCTGCTAGGCGCCGGATTTTGGCAGTAAAAACTCTACTGCTTGTCGTGTATTCCACCACACTGCCAGGCGTGTTGTCTGGCAGAATGTATTTTGCCTTCGATTTTTTGTACATGCTGCTTTGCCTTCTTGACCCCGTTTAAAGTGTTAGTTGACTCTCACGGGGGACGAGTTGCTTCGCGAAGTTGTACACGGCACAATTGACTTGCCAGATGTCTGTATTTTCTGGAAGTCCCTCATGGATGACCGCGTCCATTCTAGTTAGGTCTTGTGTCTTTAGGTTAGCCCTGGTGTTAAAGCTAACTCTCATCCTTAAGTCTACATCGATGAACTCTATCAGATGTTTCCCATCATCTGCTAATTGTCGCGGTGGGACTGCGGATGGCAGTTCTTCCAGGTGACGAGTTACTCGTACGTAACCTGTCCTGAGCAAAAAGGATACTTGATCTCTCAGATGTTGCTGAGAGAAGGCGCCGTGTTCAGGTTGCATGATACACCAGACATCATGTAACCGCGCCATGTATCACCTGCGCTCAGGTTCGCTATTCTCGTAGCAGGTCAGCAAGTCATCCCTTACTTCTCTCGTACACTTAAAGCGTCCATTGCGTAGGTCGTCAACATTGAAACCTTCCGTTCAGGTCGATCGCGAGGAGCCTTTCTTCTGACTGTAGCTGGAACCAGAGTATATGAGGTATCAGGGTGGTTTGCCCTGATACTCCATGGACGACATTAGTCGGACAGAGATTTCTTGTCTATACGACAAGTTTATCTCTGTCTGTCCACCGCAAGGAGGTTGCCGGTCCTTTGCACTCCTTATTGTTTTCTTTTTCGGAATATCCGATGCCGGTCAGTCCTCCCGTGGCCTCCGACGCCTCACGGGTGTCGCGTCGGCGCATCAACTACAGCCACTCCCCACATCCCGCAGTGTTAGTGACTAGATGCTAGAATCGTGTGCCCTAAGCAGACGAAGAGAACCCAGAATGACCGCCTTCTGCATTTGGCCTGCCAGCCACTCGGCTGATTTTTGGCAGGCCGGTATGATCTTCAGTTCCGAGAGCAGCATAGGCTTTATCTCTCCTAGTACACCGATTATAAGGACGACCGTTTTTACTGAGAAGACTGGGTACAGCACTTGGAGCTCGTACCGGAGATCGCGATATTTGGTTCGTTTCTCCTCCTCCTTCACGGTGATGTTTTTCTCTACAGGTGCCGAGAACTCGATGACATACATCACCTTGAGTTGATGGTCGAGTAGGATGGCAGGTCTGATATCAGGAACTTCTACACGCCACACGCGGCTACGGTAGACCAAGGTGTTGATAACATCATCCTGGTAGGCCATAATGAATACCTCGGCTGACCTTAGAAAGGCGAATGTCAGCCTGGTCGATAAACCCAGTGTTTCTATGTTCTTATAGAAGACACCATGCTGGGGTTTATCGACGTGCTGCCGAAACAGATTTTCCTGTTCGGCAGCTCTGATTCGGGCTTTCAGATGATTTGGCTGAAGTTTGGTGACTGACTCTACATCAGCACGTCGCCGGCATCCTCGTCTGATGTCAAATGCGAGACTGAGTTCATCTGCGGCTCTTTTTGCTGCCTTAAACAATCCTGCTCCCACTCCTACAGTTTCGTGATGTTTCACAAACCTCAAGAGGGGATCTGAGCTCCTGAGGATGTTACATGCCATGCTCAGTACTACTCTGCCATGCGTACACTCCAGGCTCAAGAGTCCTCGGCCCCCCGTTGACGTGGGAGGTAGATACAAAGAACGGACGATCTAGGATGAATACTTCTGTGAACATTCATCATCTTGCGGGGATCTCTGTCTAATTGGCGCAGCTCATCTACCCTCCACTTTACTACTCCGAAGGAGTAGAGCAGAATCGGAACGGTAAGCATATTAGTTGCAGACACCTTGTTCTTCCCCGAAAGTTCAAAAGACCAAATCTTTCGGAGGCGGTGTCTGTTCTTGCCGCGGAGAGAATTTGTGTTACATCCTGGATGTGCCTTTGTTGCACATCCAGATATGGATGGGTCACTTCGGCATCCAGATTTCTTAGGATGCTTCTGTCTGCGAGCTGCTCATCTTCAGGGAATTCCCTGCATCGTCCTCTTTTGAGGTGGACGACTGCACATTTGTCCAACCCGAACTCCATACTAATTGCCCGCGTGTATTTTTCGACCACTCTAAGAGTGTTTTGTAGTTCGCGCTGTCCGGAGGCATAAAGTTTAAGACCATCCATATAAAATAGATGGGTGACCTCATGCCTCCGGTCGCTGGGTGGTCCACATTGATATCCGCGGGTTTGGCGGAGCCCAGCAGACAATGGTAGCAGTGAGATTCGAAGAGGAGAAGACTCAGGGAGTCGCCCTGGAAAACACCTCTTCTAAATGCCACATGCTCTGTCGTGACCAGCCGTGCACCTGATGTTATGGTGAAGCGAGTCTTCCAGAGTAGCAGCAGCTGTTCTATGGATCTCATGAGTGGTGCTGGTACCGTAAGACATTCGAGCAAGTGCAACAATAGCTCGAGCGATGTTGTATCAAATGCCTTGTAGTAGTCAATCCAGGCCATTGATAAATTACGCTTGTATTGCACAGAATCCTGTGTAATACAGCGGTCTATCAGCAGGCTGTTCTTTCAACCTGCCGTGCCCTTCTTGGCACCACGCTGTTCGTGTATCTGCTGGAAGACCGTGAGTGGAAGGAAATTTCCTTCCACCACCAGTTGTTAATGCCGTCTGGGCCCGGGGCAGCGAAGTTCTTGGTACCAACAAGTGCTTGTTGGACTTCCTCCGTACTGATTGCCGGGCACACTTCTTCTGGCTCTTCAAGATGTCTGTGACACAGAGCCTCGAAGTGTGTAATTGATGGAGTGTCGCTATTGAATGGACGCGTCGTTTCGTAGATTCCCTTCCAGAAGGTTTCGACATCTTCTACAGTCGGCGGATCCTCGACAACACGCTGTGTTGGATTCATACGGAACAAATTGCTTGTTCCATACTCCTCACCCGCCTCTTCAATGTTTTCTTTATCGCCATGAGCGCTCGGATCCTATCTAGACAGTGCTGCTTGATGGTAAGCATCACTGTCAGATTTTAGAGTATGGTGTTGACGTCTTAATCCGGCTGCTATGCGCCGGATTTTGGGAGTAAAAACTCTACCAGTCGTCTTATATTCCACCACACTCTGGATCCGAGAAGCTTGTTGTCTGGCCGACTGTATCTTGCTCTCGATTTTTTTGTACACGCCGCTTGGCTTTTTCGACCCCGTGATTGGTTGACCTCTCACGGGGGACGAGTTGCTTCGCGGCTTTGTACACGGCAAAGTTGATATGCCAAATGTCTGCATCTTCTTGAAGTTCCTCGTCGATGACCGCGTCCATTCTAGCCAGGTCTTGTGGCTTTAGGTTAGCCCTGGTGTTAAAGCTAACCCTCGTTCTTAAGTCTACGCCGGTGAACACTACAGGATGTTCCCCATCAGCTGCTAATTGCCGCGGTGGGATTGCGGCAGGTAGTTCTTCCAGTTGACGGGGTGCCCGTACGTAACCTGTCCTGAGCAGAAAGGATACTTGATCTCTCAGATGTTGCTAAGAGAAGGCGCGGTGTTCAGGGTGCATGATACACGAGGCATCATGCAACCGCGCCATGTATCCTCTGCGCTTAGGTTCGCTGCTCTCGTAGCACGTTATTATTATTATTATTACTGTTGTTTTTATTATTATACTAGGTTTGAAAGAATGCTTACGTTATACCCAATAATTATTTAATTCTTTCTTGAATTATGTTTTAGATACTTTGTCAGTTTTATTTAAGTTATATTAAGTTAATCTGTTTGTAGTTGCAAAATGGTTTGTCATATCAAATTCAGCTTTTAACGATAAAATTAACAAAAGTAAACAGAAATAAAATACGTTACTGCTGAGTAAATCAAATTGCAACTCTACAGTATCAGACAGAATGAAATATTTATATTAGTTTTAACATAACTTTATCCAGTCTCTATTTAAATTAATTATTTACATTTACTTATAATGTCGAGTAATTTATGTATTAAAGTTCTTTACCACATTATTGCATGTACTTTATGGTAACGATCTAAGAGCGTTTGTTATTAATAACAATATTATTCTTACTAAATTTTCTTAAATGCCTGATTGGTGTTTACATTAGTTATTGTTCACATTTCGTTTCATATGTTAACATCCATAAAGACTTATAAAAACGACTCTGGCTATAAATTTAAAATTATGTCTTTATATACTGGTCGTGAATTTTATTTTTACTGTAACGACTTTTTAAATAGAATCTATACCAATCCCACAGAATTATATGGATAATTTGTTTCTATAGCTCTTTTCCGATAAAATCTATTAAATTAAATAATTTATAGTCAGTCTGAGTTATTGGGCACATTATCAAACTTTTATTTAGAATCCTTTTTCAGTATATTTACAATAAAAGAAATCGAATAGCTTAATTTCAAAATTTTGTTGGTATTTACCAAACATATCCGACACGTAGAATCCAAAATCTTTTCTCTCAAATAGCCGTACTAGTAAGAAAATCTAATAAATCTTTTCAATTGAAATATTTATTAAATTACAATTACAATTATTTAAATCGCTGAATAAAATTATTATTATTCAATTTGAACGTATCATATATTTGATAAAAAAGGTTAACTATATGATTTTTTTTACTTGAAGTGAAAAGATATTTTAATTAATTTTTTTTTATTTATTTATTTGAAATACAGACGTATTCAGATATATTTAGATGATTCTAGCAAAATATATTAATATTTTGAAACAATATAAAAATATTTGTTAGTATAAAGAAAATTAGTTTTATGTAATTCACTTGAAGAATATTTAATCTAAAATATACATTTAAAAAAAAATTTTATTGGAAAATAGTTTTTTTTTCTGTGTCCTGCATTTAAGTGAACTAAGGCTTAGATATTTTGGTAACACATTTTATTTCCATTCCTAAAAAACGGATTATAATCGATAGAAAACTACTGTTTTGTATGAATTGTTTTAAATAACTGAAAAAGTAGCTGCAACGGAATAAACGATTTCTTTCAAGAACTTCCTCTCAGCGACTGAAACCATTTCCATCGCAGAAAAAAAACAAAATATTCCTCGAGTTATAATCAATGGAATGCCACAAGTATACATCTATTGCACGTCAAGGACAATTATTTGTTTGATACAAAATTAGCATAACAATTTGTAAAATGACATTAAATCAAAACAAAAATATTGAATTGAAAATATACAAATTATAGAAATGTATATATGTAATATGTATAAATAAAAGTAAAATTTCAAATACCTCCACAGGAAAATAGAACGAGAGTGCTCAATATCAAATTATTCCTAAAATAGGAAAATTTACAGGGTCAGTCACAATGCCCAAGAATTCCTCAGTAGAGTAAAAACAATAATGTAACATTGAAGTTAAAAAATAATTAAATTTGAAGTTAAAAAATAAATTTAATTGAATTATAATTTAACATTTTAACAATATGGTAATACGTTAACTTAAGATTTAGTAAATTTTTTGTGGATTTTGTCGGCCGAAACCTAGTAGGCCTTAGAAAATCTGCCTGCCTAGTGCTATAGTTATGAAAGTCTGTACTTCTCAAACTTATTCCAATTTTTATAAATTTCAAGTAAACTAAGATAAATATATAAAGACGATATTCGCATAATACCCAAGAACATGAACAGTGGTCTACAACGATCTCTATAACTTGCATTAATTGTGATCTTCATAGCTTTTTTTTGTGGAATAAATAGTTTTACGGTATAACATGAATAACACCAAATAGTGATTGCATAACTAATATGCGAGTGAAATAAGGAGAAATACTGAGGTTTTTAAAGTGTCTATGCTCAAAAACCTTTTCAACAGTCAAACCAAAAAAATTACACTTGCAAAATGACTCAGCTGTTCAATATGGCAAAACCAGTTGAGTTTATCGTCTAAAACAACACTTAATAGTTTTACGCTCTCACCTTTAGTCACACTGTTACTCGCAGAAAAAATGAGTTTCTGGGTCTTTTCTTCATTCATCATTAATTTGTTCGAAATAAACCATGTATTTGCTTGATTAGAAATTAGTCAATTGTTGTAATAAAACGTCAAGGTTTTTATCAGAAGTTAACAACGATGTGTCATCAGCATAAGTAATGCATTTCTTGGGTAATATGAAGTGAAATATATCATTGATATCAGTAATAAACAAGAGTGGCCCCAAGACCGAGCCTTGTGACACTTCATGTTTAACCTGAATTAATTCTGAAGTGACATAACCTAGGCTGACGAACTATTTTCTATGACATAACTTACGCTAACGAACTGTTTTCTATGACATAAATAAGAACGAAAAAGTTGAGAGAAACTCCTCTTACACCATAGAAACTCAACTTTTCTACAAGTATGCTATGTGACACACAGTCGAAGGCTTTTGACAGGTGAAGCAATGCAATCGCTACATGCCTGCCCTGTTCAAGGCTCTCCACAATGTCTTGCACGACTCTAAATACAGATTGTGTTGTAGAACACTTGCTGCGGAAATCAAATTGACAGCAATTTAACAAATTGTTTGATTCGAAAAAATTTAATAATCGATTTTTTTAAATTATTTCTAACACCTTCGCAAAAATTGGGATGATAGATATTGACCTTTCTTCAGGAAAGGTAAAACTTTAGTGATTTTAAAAGCGGAAGACGCCCTCACTAAAACACGCATGAACTAAAATAATGAAAGGTTGAACAATTATGTCTGTTGTTTCTTTTTAAAAATTCTGGAATTAATTCCATAAACGTCTATACAGTTGGAATCTTTCAGAGCTATAATAGCACTGAAGACTTCCTGAACCGTTATCGGGTTGAGAAAAAATAAGCTATTTGGTGTTGGATAGGCTCTTAAAAGTTCACTGCTCTGTGGTTAACATTTGGTAATGAATTTATTATATATGTAGAAAAAATGATATTAAATGCATTATGTGAAATCGATTCTGTATTATTATCACTTATCAGTTTGTTCCGTTCACAGTTGATTAGCTTCCAACTATCTTTGGACTTACTATTCGAGTCTCTAATGAAATTATTATATGCACTTCTTTTGAAATGATCAATACAGTGTCGGTAGAATGTTGTAAACTGCTATATCAGTAGGATTTCTTGTGGTGTCACAAATTATTTTCACACTAGATAATATATCCAGTTTGTTTCTGAAAGTATCGCTAAACCATTTTACAGGTGGCTTTGATCCTCTGGACAGTTTTTAAGAGGAAAATGTGTCCCAATGAGCTATTTATAATATTAGCCAAAACATTTGACAAATCAAACACATTATAGTTGATTGTCAAAAAAAAACATCTATTTTAAATAAGCAACATTTAAGTTTTTCTATGCCATGACTGGAGATATGCCTTCTTCAGGTACTTTTATGGGGTGTCAAGTCACCTTTCACTAAAATATATTGACCACGGTGGTCAGAGGGACAGGGATCGATAACTCCGGCCACATATCCACCGCTGTTTATTAGAATGAAACCAAGTGATGTACTTAAAATTATCACCCTGTAACAAAGCGATCAATACTAGTAACATTTCTTGTTATTTTTATTATTATTTATGTCTACAATGGCGTAAAAAGTATATTTTTTCTTCATCACTGTCAGAGGCTGGTACAGTTTTATTTAATTTTAATGCTAATTACACAACCCATATACGAGAAAGGCGACAGGCATAATCCGTTAGTGGTTCACATACCACCACGAAATAACGTTATTGTGTTAAAGCTTTTGCCCCTTTCATTCATTAAAACACGCGTGCTCGTATATAAAAAGCATTCTAAAAGAAGACCCAAGTTAAATTAGCACTTGACCCCTCATTCATGACAAGAACCATATATTTAATAAAATAACTTCTATCCACTTCCGTCGGTAAATCCCACAAATGATTTTCTGTTATAAATTTATAAATAATTCTCGAAAATTACAATAATACAATTGCATGGTTTAAATTTTTGCTGAGATTTATTTTTGAAGTGTAACTATATATTATGGACGTAACAAGTAGTTCATTCAAAGAACATCCTACAATGTTTAGATGCAAGTTAATTGTTCAACATTTTACAATTTTAGAATTAGTACTTATGAGATAGTTTTACATTAATTCGTTAAATTGGTAGGTATTTATTGCCTTCTTTAATAATAGTAGTGATGTATCTTTGTTTTGAATATAATGAACTGTTACAGGTATTTTGTAAAGGATATTGCGGTGTTCAAAATAGTTGTTCTTCCAAACAACCACCTCAATAAAAAATCATAAATAAATATCTTATTCTTTGAGAAATAATTCACCAGATTATGAATAAATAAAAAAATAGTAATCATCAATTAAGAAATGATATGTAATGTATATTAACTGTTGCTTTTTTTGAACGTTTAAGAGGGCTAATCGGACTTGTGTTTGTAAGGCAGTTTTTTTAAATTTATTTCGTCCATAAGGTTTGGTCAAATTACACCAAATTTGGAAGAGCGGTATATGAAGGTGCACTAGAGGAGACATGTATCTTATTTTAATTAATTTTCACTTCATGTAGGAAAAATATACACTGTAAATATAGGTAAAATTTGAATGTGATTAGCTCCATAATTATGGACATAAATCGGTAAAATTCATACAAGGCTTCTAGAATGAACCTTCATAATTATGCTCAGCAAGTTTCATATTTCTATTCCGTACCATTTCGTTAAAAATAATTTTCTAAATAAGTACCTTTGTCAGTAGAAATGGAGCAAGGAAGTGCTGCCTCTACTGGGAATCACACTGTAAATAAGCCGGCTATAAACTACTTGAGTGAAGGTATAGTCAAGAGCAAAATTATTCAGCGGCGGATATATAAAAACGGCAAAAACCCTCCGTGAAATTTGTAATAGTGTTTTGATTTGATATATTTATATTTTAAGTATGTATTTACTTACTATTTTGTTTATATTTTGTAATTATAATAATAGAAATAATAATAAATAATTATTTATGTACTTTAATATCATACAATTTTACATTAATAATTGCAGATACATTTACAAAAAGAAATAAAAATAAGTACACTTCTAGAATAATTTTAATTAATAAAAAAAATACAAATGTAGACCTTTCATAGGAATTCTGGGCGGCATCCCAGAGGTGGATTAAAACCTAATACTATATTCCAAAAAACGCGCAATATAATAATTTGGTATAGGTTGCATATCTCTATATTGAAATATAATACTTTGACCTTTACTGGATTAGCGTCTGGCTAATGCCTTGGTACAGGGAGCCACCCAGGAGAGCATATGTTATACTCTCCTGACGTGTGTCGCTACTCCTACTCTCCATTTTTGTACTCAGTGCATACGTACTCTCGTAGTATTTTGTGTCAGCCAGTAACACAGAATTCAAAACTCTGTGCTAGTAGTAGTTTTACCTAATCGACGTAAATATATAAATAAGCGAACATATACCTACCGGGTAATTTTTTTATTCAGATACGTATTCGCACCCCTACAGTTAGTAATTCTATAATTAATTCCACTACTACTTTTAACCCAAACTCAATTGTTTGAAGATATTAACAGTTGATTTTCTGTAATACGGTGGTAGTCGCACGGTAACTTTGTTATTTTTGGATATACAAAACTAGATTCGGAATGGATATTATTGGCATAAATTATTTTTTTCGTCATTTTCAAAGGTTCAGAAGTGATCTCAAAGCGTAATTCTTGAATGGAATACCATGTATAGCAGTACATTATTTTTTTACTATGAAACAAAAATTAACTTCACAACTGGAATAAAAAATAAAATATATACTTACTTGCATTAAAAAATTACACACTGAACTCATTTTAAAATGTCAGAAATTTTATTTTTATACTTTCGACATCCATTTCCAATTTATTTTTTTGTCTCCAAAACGAAAAAACCTACAGTAGTATAAATGCCGCTATGAATAACAGATATTCAACTGTCTATCAACAGAATAACTGAATTTAGTTAAGTATAGAAGATGTTAAACACATTAAGTTGCAGTAGAATTCACTGAAGAAATCAACAATGCAAAAATATGCAAGATGACATTTTTATGCCAATACGCAAAATTTATTTTTTAGCCCTATACGATTATCCATTCAACTTTATTTGTCCAAATCTGAAACAGTTACAGGGGTGCGAAACCAAGCTGAATTATTTATCAATTTTGTGCATTATTATTTTCGAATTGAAATCAGCCACGTGATCTAAATAGAATGGGCAACAAACGTAAATTAGGAGCTTCAATAACTTTGACTCGTAAAAGGTGAGTAACTGAGAATTTTTAAATAATATGGATATGTTCCAAATTATTTTAATTAGCTGTTTAACAGAGCTGTAAAAAAAGATGGAGAAAAGGTAACTCCGTTCTACCAGAACATTCTCGACTTGAAGAAGACCTAACTTACCAAAGCGAGACGTTGGCGGAATTCAGTTCTGAAAAGGAAAATGATCTAGAAATAAGTGATATCCAGAATGAAGATATAATGGGTAATAATAGTTCAGATGAATCAGATGAATATCTCATAGAGCCAGATATTCCTGAGAGTACCTTCAATATCACTGGCAGAAGAATAATAGATATATCTTTTTTCTGGAAACAAATTCAGCAAATAAAACATGTACCATCAATTTAATTTATTATGTATTCTGAATATACAGTGTCCACGGATGGACTTAACTATACTTGTAAATACTCTTATTTTTGATTTTTTGACAGAAAGTTATTCTTCATGAAAACTATTGCTTATTCTGAAAGCTCGTTTGCCATGTTCAGAATTATGGTTTAATATACAGAGTGTCCCGAAATGAAGAAAATATAAAATTTTACCCACAATAAAGTACCTTTATTTTAATTAATAGAGAGAAATTTTATAAGAAAAAGTTGTATGTAATGGCAAATGCAGTTTTAATACGAACTTTCATTCAAAAATCAGTATTTTTTTACAATTTTTTTCTTAGGCAAAATCTATTATCATTCATCATTAAATAAGTGTTGTTAAATTAGGTTGGCTGTGAGTAATTAAAGTCACATCGACTAATATTTCACTATTTGATGTATTGCAGCTTCAGAATAATTAATTAATTTCACTTTTTGGCATTTTTTATAATTTAGTCAGTTATTGATTATATGGATGAAAGTTCGTATTAGCACTGCACTTGGCATTACAAACAACTTTCTCTTATAACATTTTTCCCTATTCATTAAAATAAAGGTACTTTACTCTTAGTAAAATTTTATATTTTCTTCATTTTGGGACACACTGTATATTAAATCGTAATTCTAAACATGCTTGACGAGTTTTTAGAATGAGCATATATATATATATATATATATATATATATATATATATATATATATATATATATGTTAAATTCGAAATTCGTTTTCCGGGTATACTCCCGCGTAGGTGATAGGCCCCGAGAGGGACCGTGGTTGTCTGAACGACGCGCGCCCATGAGAACTATGATGTGTCATAGTCGCTCTGCTAGCCTTTGGTAAAAAAAATTTTATGTGCTTATATAAAATGAACAGATTATAGAATGTTTTATGAAAATTAAAGAATGAGAAGAGAAAAATGTAAATTGATAAAAATGAAGAGTGGAATATGGTGAGGTACAACAAACAACATATAATTACTTATACAATATTACTTTACCCATCAAATAATTACGCAATAGTACCCATAATGGACTACCTAAATCATTTTTCCAGTAGAAACTGCATACACTAAATATTAAACTGTATTATGCAGTATAATATTATTATATAATTAAAATAAAATAATTAGGACAGTTATTTCTCTTCTTTAATAATTTACGTGTCAGTAATTCCACTGTAACATTGTTCGAAACCCAAAAAGACAGCAGTTTTTATTTATTAATTAATAATGAATAAAAAGAAAATAATTATTACTATATTTCAGTTATTATATTTCGAGTTGTATAGTATCTGTTTCGCAGAGAGCCTTGGTTCCCTACTATATTTATTGACCAGAGTGTACATATCGAGCAGAACAATAGATTTTATGGCTTTACTCTATCCCGTCGTAATGTGTTGCTAGTTCACGTACTCTGGAACCAAAATTCTTTTCTGCACGACGTTCATTTATTTTATATACGTCTGTCACTTTCGGAACTTCCTAGAGAGAGACACAGTCAACGGAAGCTTTTTCTTAATTCCCTCGAGCTAAAAATTATGAAATTTTTTGTTAGTTTGTGTGAAAGAAATTTTGGAATGAGGCAATGACATCTTATAACAGAAATCTCTGAAAAAGAATTAATTCATCAAAATTGTGCGATATCGCCCTTTTCTTAAATTCAAATGAAGATATTTGTTACTTAAATGTGCAAAAACTTAATGTGTTTCCTCAATATGGATTTGGAGTTTTGTTAGTTATTGCATTGATTGTCGATATATTCTTTTTTTACAAAAAAGTAACTTTTGAGATATTAAAGTTAAGAGGTAAAAATGATACCAATTTTTTGTAGTTCCTGAAGTAGAAATAACTGGTTTGAATTCACAAATGAAAGAAAAAATTTCAGTATACTCTCCTAATGTGAGCGAAATTTTCGAATGCAAATAACCAAAGGATAATGATATCTTCTAGGAAGAATTTCTCTACGTAGAAGAGCTGTGGTTCTTCTAGGCAGGCTTTCCATCAACCTGTTGATCAAATTTTTCATTGTTCCAAAGTTACATGCAATATTTTTTTCACATTCACAATTTCACCTTCTCCTCGACATAGCTGCAGTTTTATTCCGCACCAGACATGTTCAATGGGATTTATGTTTGGAGACCTGGCAGACTATTTCATTCTCTCAATATTGTTTCATTAAATCACGCACATTATCGTCCACAAATATAGAATCCTTAATTAGGAACAACACATATCTCTCGCACATCTATCGCTATAAGTAATACCATTTATAATTTCAAATATCAACACCAGTTAAATTTAGTCATTATTCCTCAATAATACCCTTACACTGCTTCCTCTCTAGCATTCACGTTATCTTCTTCATACCTCTCATTTATTGCCTCTAAATACGTCCATTCGACTGATACAAATTGAAACTACATTCATCCATAAACAAACATCTATTTCATTCTGCTATTCCCCAGTGAAGTTGTTGTTCTGCACACAATCTTCGTGCTACACGATGTTGTTCTCTTAACGTCTTTCTGGGAGATTGAATTTTGGATGGAAATGCGTATTCTAGTTGTAGCTCATAATGTACTATTTAATTATATGGTCGATTGTATGCGTTTACATCGAATAGATAAGCCTATACAATTATCGTTCCTACAAGTAGAACTTCTTTGGCGTTTTCCTCTGTGTTTATATTTACCGATGGCGATGAATGATTCTCCTTTATCTAAATATATTTGTAAGCTGAGCTTCTGTTAATCGAAGCATATTTATAAACTTAACCATTAAAATTCTCAATTATCACTATATTGTAAAATCATTAAAATAGTTACATATATAATCACAGGCCAACATTTAGTTTGAAAAAAAAAACACCGGACTCTACCTAGGTACCCAGGAGTTTTTGGGGTCGCTGATTCCGATGCCGAGGTCGGTTAAGCTCTATCACGTCAGGTTCTAGGTCACTTGAGGGTCAAACTAAGAAAAGGTTGTTGAAAAAATTGTGAAAAAGTTCGTACATAGGTTTATGATTTGTATTTATAAATAAATTAACGTCTTTAAAATATGTAAATCTCACAACACTGACGTAGTTTTCCACGAAACACCAAAACACTATATACTGCACTCGACGCGCGTTTCGCCAACCAAGTTGGCATCATCTGGAGATGATTAAAACTAAACTTATGCTAACAATCTACTCTATTTATACCTAAACTATTGTCACGGTTCACCGAACCGCCACGGTTCGGTGAACCGTGACCTACTAACCAATAAAGCGGGCTATTTGGGATAGTCCCTCTGTCACCATTCATACTATTTTTACACTTTATGATTTCCAAGCTTTCAAATGCATCTAGCCGTCTAGTATTTGTTACATTTCTAATTAATCTTAAATTGCTAATATCTATTTTATGGTTGTTCTCAAACGCATGTTGGGCTACACTAGACTTATCTGTTTTACCATATTTGGTAGATGGGCCATATGCTCTCTGAATCTAGTTTGAATTGATCGTCTAGTCTGTCTAACATATTTTTGATTACAGTCCTTACAGCTAATATCGTAAATCCCCGACTTTTCCTTTGTTTCAATTTTGTCTTTTGGATTGCCTAAAAGTTGTTGAAGTTTGTTGTTGTTATATCTTAGAGTACTGGTATCTTTTCTGTAAATGTCAAATTCTAACTTATTTTCACTATTTCTAATTACTAATACATCTAAAAATGGTAGTTGTCCAGAGTTTTCAGTTTCATATGTGAATTTAACTGACGCGAAACGACTGTTTAATTTAGATACAAAGTTATCAACATCAGCGACTTTTGTATCGAACACTGCAAAAATATCATCCACATACCTAAGCCAAACTCTGGGGAAATACTCGAATTCTTCTTTTGCTTACGAATCTGTTCATGAAGAGACTGGCAATGAATGGTGACAAAGAGTTACCCATTGCTGTTCCTTCATGTTGTTCGAAGAAATTATCGTGAATCGGAAATAATTTTGTTTCATGCAAAGTTTAGTGAGTTTATGAGATTCTTCTACTACATCTTGACTGAGATTATTTAATTCGAGTAGATCCTTAAGGTAGTTCAAGGTCTGTGGTATCGGAACACTTGGAAACAATGAACAAACGTCAAAGGAGATCAAAATTTCACCTTCTTGTAACTGAATATTTTTCACCTTATTAATGAAATCGTTGGAATTAATCACAGAGAAACTAGGTGGTGAAATAGGTAAATTTTCGAACTCTTCTGTTAACCATTTTGATAGGTGGTAAGTCGGCGATCCGATTGTTGAAACAATAGGACGTACCGACTTTCCTGGTTTATGTGTCTTAGGCAAGCAGTACAATCTAGGTACACTTGGGTTAGATACATCTAACCTCCTATTTAAAGCTGGCGTAGTAAGGTTGTTGTAGGATTTAAGTACATTTCTTACTTCAGTAACCATTTTTGGTAATGGATTTCTAGAAAGTTCTTTATAAGGACCATTACTAATCAGATTGTCTACTCTTTCATAATAGTCCTCTTTATCTAAAATAACTTTATTGCCCTTAAGTTTGATAATTTTTTCTGTCTTTTGTAGATGTTGATTTTTTATTTACTTTAGTGACAATATTTGTCGAGATTTGATTTCTGCAAGCTTCTCTGATACATCCTTTAGAGGAGTCAGGAAGTTATTGAATTGAACTTTCAACATTTGCAACAATCTCATCTAAAATGCCTTCAAAGGCAAGCAAAGCAAAATTTAATCCCTTGTTAAGGAGATTAATTTCTTCTTTATCAAACGACTGTGAGGAATGATTTTCTACAATGTTGAGAACTTTTTGAGGAACACTTTCTTTTAACTGGAGTGGGTTGGAACCTTTGATTTACTAAATTAGCTGTAAGGACTGTAATTAAAAATATTTTGGACAGACTAGGCGATCAATTCAAACTAGATTCAAAGAGCATATGGCCCATCTCAAATATGGTAAAACAGGTAAGTCTAGTGTTGCCCAACATACGTTTGAGAACAACCATAAAATAGATATTAGCAATTTAAGATTAATTAGGAATGTAACAATTACTAGACAGCTAGATGCATTTGAAAGCTTGGAAATCATAAAGTGTAAAAATAGTATGAATAATGACAGAGGACCTATCCCAAATAGCTCGTTTTATTGGTTAGTGGGTCACGGTTCACCGAACCGTGGCGGTTCGGTGAGCCATGACAATAGTTTAGGTATAAATAGGGTAGATTGTTAGCATAAGTTTAATTTTAATCATCTGCAGATGATACCAACTTGGTTGGCGAAACGCGCGTCGAGTGCAGTATATAGTGTTTTGGTGTTGCTGTAAATTTCACGTTAATCCATCACTCACAATATACAAATCATTGAAATTTTTATGTCATCCAACGTTTAAGTAGAGGACAAACATCACGTAAAAAATTGAGTTCATTTTTTTACGTTTAAAAACGTTAGACAAGAATCTTATAGTTGTTTAGTTAGTATCTAACGTTTCTCCAACATTTAATTGACCCTTGGAAATCAGTTTAAAAATTCACGTTTTTTAACATACGAAAGCAATCTTATGTTGGAAACAGTGGTTATATAAACGTGTTATTAACGTTTTGTATAATCCAACTTGTCATATAACGTTAATCTTTTCAACGAAAAACGTTTATTCGACCATGACAACGTAATATACACGTTTATTTAACCAATGTGTTCTCACTGGGGAGTCTATAGGCCCATTAACCATGGGTTATTTGGAACTGCCTGGGTGTTACCACAGTTAACGTATGTACATTTCCCTATAAAACACCCTGCATATTTCAATTTGAAATAAAATTAAAATAAAATATATCAAATGCGGTTTATCCCCAAAGCCAATATTCAGTGAGCATAAATAGATAAGTCGTTAATCTATCAGGACGTAATAGAAATTAATAAAAATGCAACAAAATGAGGAATGAGTGCTATGTGTAAAAGTAAATGCAAATGCCACTGAAATTGAAATAAGGTTATTCACCTCCCAGCAGACGTTCTAAAACACTCATGTTTTAAAAATTCTGTTTACGCAATGTTTTATATATTTGTTGAACATACGAGTATATCTTCAAGATTGCACTAATATAGTGACGGAGAATCATATTTGTTTAACTTTCTTTCATCCTACTGCCATTTCTTGTTGGCATGCTTCTTTTTTCGAGTTATGTGATGAGTGCAGAAAATATTACAGAGGAAAAGGGTTGTCACTTTATATAAAGAGAGTATTTTATAAAAAAAGAAAAAGCAGCCAACCTCAATCATTATTTAAATAATTCTGAAAATGAATAACTATTGAGTGATGTCGAATGAAAATTTCCAGACTATTTCGTAGGATTTTTTTGTAAAATCAGCAATAAAAAAATGTGATAAATCACTGAACAAATTTAGAACATTCTCTGTTAATACAAATTCTTCGGAGCTGTGTTGCTTGATGGTATACATCACTGTCAGATTTTAGTTTTAATGTGGTTCTGGTTTTAAGACTTATCTGCCTCCTTAAGTCTAGTTCAGTATGCTCTACGAGATGTTACTTTTCAGCTGTAAGTTGCCGCAGTGGAAGTGTGTCTGACACCACTTCTAGCTGACGGGGTACCCTTATGTAACCTAGCTTGTGCAAGAAGGATACTACATCTCTCAGATATTGCTAAGGAAAGGCGCGTTCTGAAAGCATTTCACACCAAAGTGCATGCAATTGCGCCATGCATTCCTACGCACTTACATATTTACTGCTCTTATAGCACGTCAGCAAGTCATTCCATTAATTCCCTCGTTCACCTAAAGTATCCTTGTCCATTACCATTGAAATGTTCCAGTGAGACTCCTACCACATGTTTTTGATCCCCCATCTAGTTGTGGTTGATTGTTAGTAGCTCTTCCGTTTTTACTGGTAGGGATCAGAGGGTAGGTAGGGTAGTTGAAGATGTATCAATTATTGTATTAATGCAAAATTTGATATATACAGGGTGGGGCAATAGCGCGTCGGACCTCGATATCTCGAGTTCTACGATAGCTAGAAATTTTTCAAAAAATTGTAAGTAAACTAGATAAAAAAGTCTATAACACAAAATTATTTTCGAATATACAGGGCAAGTCAAGACGAAATTACAGGACGAAGTGCTTTTTTTTAAATGGAATACTATGTATATCAGTACATTTTTTGAAGCCTCTTTCTAGGCTCTATTCATTCCTATATTATTATTGGCTATCTCCGAATCACTTTGATGTAATGAATTTTTTTGTTGAAATAATGCCATCTGCAGTCACAATTATGGGTTTTAAGAAAAAACTTATGTGAGTACTAGTTACGAGACATCTAATTAATGTTTTTGAATCATTTTCGTTTCCTAAAAATGTACAGGGTGGCCAAAAATTAGTATTCAATTGAGAACTTTTTAAATTGAATTTTCTCAATTTTTTTCAAATGGAACATGCTGTATATTTTTTCAACAATGTGTTGTAAAAAATGAAAAACGAACATTTTTTGTAAGTACTTCCCTATGGCTAATTGCAACCATTTTCGTTTTATAAATAAATAAGTGTTTATTTTTCAATTGAGAACTTTTTAAATTAAATTTTCTCAATTTTTTCAAATGAAACACCCTGTATATTTTCGACGCTGTGATGTAGAAATGAAAAACGAACATTTTTTGTAAGTACTTCCCATGGCTAATTGCAACCATTTTCGTTTTATAATTAAATAAGTGTCAAATTCAAGAATAAAAGAGGTTCCCTCAAATAATTCATTAGAAAAATTTATAATAGGTGTTCGACGTGTTGCCCATTTTGATTGACACACGTCTTTATACAATTTTGAAATGAGGCCATTTAGTGAGACCATTTCCATTGAAATGAGTAAATAGTATTTAACCAGTCCTTTACTGTAATGTTTTTTTGTAAATTTTTTTGCTGTTTTCGTTATTCGACAAGTAATAAAACCTCAGTTTGGTATAAATTGTCGTGTACAAAGGAGCATTTATCACACTTATCGGTCGTTAGTTACAATTTGTATTGAATTTAAAATATTTGGAATTTTACAATATGAATTTTAATAAAGCGGAACTTGTAGACATGACTTTTGTTTTGGGCGAGTCAGACAGAAATTGTTTACTTGCCAATAGAATTTATCACCAACGTTATCCTGAAAGAAGGCTTCCTGATGTTAGCAGATTCCAAAACCTTCTCGATAGATTTCTGGAAACTAGATATGTCGAATATAAAAAAGTGAAAGAATAAAACGTGTTGTGAACGAAGAAAATGAGTTTTCTGTGGTGCTGGCAACGGTTGAGAATCCCCATGTTAGTCAAAGAGAAGTGACCTCATTAGTAGGAATAAGTAGACGGTCTGTGGGTCGAATCTTAAAAACAAAAAAGTTGTATGCATATCATATTCAAATGCACCAGGAATTATCTGATGACGATTTTCAAAAGCGCCTACAATTTTGTAATTGGGCCAGAGGTAAAATGCGAGTTGATGTTAACTTCTTCAATAATGTTTTATTCACTGATGAGGCAACTTTTCGTAAAAACGGATTAGTTAATAGGCACAATTTCCATTATTATGCTTCGGAAAATACTCACTTTTTTTATGCAAGTTGATAACCAACACATATGGTCTATAAACGTTTGGGGAGGAATTATTGGAGAACATGTAATAGGGCCACATTTCTTTGATGGTACATTGACTGGAGCTATTTACCTTCATTTTTTGGAAAAATGTCTGCCACAATTATTGGTAAATCTCCCTGGAAGAATTCGAAATAGGATGTGGTAGCAAGATGGTGCTCCACCACATTATTTAAATGCAGTTAGAGACCACTTAAATAATACCTACCCTCATCAATGGATTGGAAGAAATGGACCCACTAAATGGCCTGGTAGATCCCCAGATCTTACAAAAATGGATTTCTTTTTATGGGGATACGTGAAGGGAAATTGTTTATAGAGACACACCTACAACAGTACAAAATATGAAGGAAAGAATAATAATTGCCTTTAGATCTATCACACCGGCAGTTTTAGGAACAGTGGGAACCTCATTTCAAAAGCGCATAGAGATGTGTGTTAATCAAAATGGCCAACATGTGGAACATTTATTATAATTTTTTTTATTTGAAGAAACATCTCTTTTTAAGTTTATTTTTGAATGTTGTAATTATTGCTCAATAAAACGAAAATGGTTGCAATTAGCCATAGGGGAAGTACTTACAAAAAATGTTCGTTTTTCATTTTTTACATCACATCGTTAAAAAATATACAGGTGTGTTCCATTTGAAAACATTGAGAAAATTCAATTTAAAAAAGTTCTTAATTGAATACTAATTTTTGGCCACCCTGTACATTTTTAGGAAATGAAAAATGATTCAAAAATATTAGTTAGATGTCTCGTAACTGGTATTCACATAATTTTTTCTTAAAACCCATAATTGTGACTGTGGTGATTTTTCTAATATCCATCTGCAGATGGCATTATTTCAACAAAAAAATGCATTACATCAAAGTGGTTGGGAGATAGCCAATAATAATATAGGAATGAATAGAGAGCCTAGAAAGAGGCTTCAAAAATGTACTGATATACATAGCATTCCATTTAAAAAAAAAGGCACTTGGTCCTGTAATTTCGTCTTGGCTCGCCCTGTATGTTCGAAAATAATTTTCAGTTATAGACTTTTTATCTAGTTTACTTTCAATTTTTAAAAAAAATTCTAGCTATCGTAGAACTCGAGATATCGAGGTCTGACCCACTATTGCCCCACCCTGTATAACTGTGCTGTCTGGGATATAACTTAGATAAAAACTTGCAGTTGACAAATTTCCCTATGCAGAATCCAATGAAATTTATTAATCGCATTAATAATTAGGACTAAGTAACTGCACTGAGTTTAAAGATCTTGGTATTCTATTCGATTTCAAGCGCAACTGTAAAGAATTTGAAAAAAATATGTAAATACAGTTTGGGCCATAAATTTGATATTGAAAATCCTCAAAGGCGTTTTCTTAAATATCTGTGGTGTTGTGGACTTACACAATTTTATGAATTATTAAATGAATTTCATGTAAATTCGTGCCGTACGCATACACTCTCTGTTCTTTGTAAGATTTTAAATGATAAAACTAATTGTCCAGAAATTCTTAGCTGTATTAGGTATTATGTGTTTGAAATCTACAGACTAGTTTACATTCCATACTATTTTATTTGCCTGCCTCATGATCGAAATTACTATTACGCCCTCTCCCTGTATCGTAAGTGCTTTATACCAATATAGATATTTTAATACTAATGTAACTGAAGTACGGAAACTCACAGAATCAAATATAGATTATGATATCTATGATATTCTCTAATTATAAGATAGATCGTAAACTATATTTTTCCTATTGTTTGTTATTTTGTATCGTATCTTTTTGTACAATTTCTTAAGTAACATTAATATCGTTAAAATTTTTATCTTATATGCTCTGTATATCTTTAAATCTCTTATTTCACTGCTCTGTAATTGGATTTATATTTAGGCAGTTGTAATATAAATAAATAAATAAATAAATAAGTAAAGACCTACCTAGAGAATGCTCCTACACTGCCATTCTGCCTATGCCTGTCTGATAATTGAAATATACAGTCACCGCAAACCAGCCCTCTCGTATTAGCAGCCATCAGAAAAACTTCATATAATGCCTCCTCTATCTCCACTTTTTCAACTACATGCTATTGAGAACTATTATCACTAATGGAGAAGTGTTGTAATCTATTACACGTGGTATCTAAGACGTATGTAATAAAATATCATTTTTAAAGTTCAAATATTGAATTTTTTGCTATTAAACTACAGCTTTTATCAAATTCAAGGGAAAATACACTAACAATTTAATATACGAAAAATTTAATTTCTGTAAGTCTTTTTTATGGATTTACAAACATATCGTGAAAGGTGCAAACTAGTTTGAATTTTCTAACGAAACATTTTTTTAATTACTTATTTAACGTCGGCCTATTTCCCCTAATCACTGATGCTTGGAAATAAGCACATTAGTACGTGTCAACATTGGCACTACTAACATGTAAATTTTGCTGAATCCCCATTTATCATGGGGTAGGGATCTTTAATGTGCTCACATCGCAGATACATGAAACTAACAATTTTACATCCCTTCTGAGAGATGGTGAAGCAGGCGCCATTATCCTTCACACCAACAAGAAGAATGTCTGAGTTATTTGTGTTATTCTCTTTCCTCATTCGTGGCGAAAAGAATTAAACTTAGCGTAAACAGTATAACAATGGAATTATCGATTATTTTATGAAGGTAACTTAGGTTCAGTTAGATAGTGACTTTTATTAGCAGGATTTCGGTATGACCATGGGATTTCTATTATCTCCAATAATAAATAGGATTATGTATCAATATAATAATAGCCTTATATTAATATGGTGTTTATGTTTCATGGGGATAGGCCAGGTATTGTAGAGAAATCAATTGGTGGAGATGTATATGACATTTTCATCCATTAAATTCACTTTTGAAGCAGGGGGTAATCATGAATTACTCTTTTTAGATGATTTGGTTAAGAAAATCGAAAACATATTTGAAATTAATATATGCAAAAAAATAACTCGTATTGATAATATCCATTAAATTTGAAATTTAATCAATCAATTAAAATTTTAGAATAGAGAAAAAAACTTATTATAAGGGCTTTAATTTTAATAAACATTTTGAATAGAATTAATAATAATGGTAATGTAATGTAAAACAGAAACCTGAATGTCAGTATACAAAGATAATTATTATTTAAGACAAATCCGTCCATTTACGAGTTCCTAATACTCTACCACTCAAATCATACTTACTACACAAGTACCCCTGACAACGAATTTGATTGCAAGGGCAACTAGCATAAATGAGTAGACTCGAAATGTGTCATGAAAGATAGAGAAACGTTCGCCGTTCGAAGCCGTTGTGTTGAGACGTAGCGAAGTGTTTTCTTTATTTACGTGTATATCACAAATAATAGTCGTTTTATTACCTTATTATAAGTGACCAGATTTATATAATAATAATTAATAAATAATAAATGTTTAATTCACGACCCCCTGACCCGGGGGGTAATATTAAAAATGTAAGTATTGTTTATGAAGAACAAATGGAGACGATAGAATCTAATAAGAATAAAGCAGATAGTGGCACAAATCTCAACTCGCAGGTATGTGTGAGTAACCATTCATCAGCAGGCCGCTCTAGTGCAATACTGCTCACTGATAGGAATACAACTGAAGGAGAAAAAAAGGTAGGAGATAAGCAAATTATAAAAACTAATAATCACGAGATTTTTAACAACAAGTACGATTTGAATAATCCTCATTTATTTAATGGACCTTTTTATGTGTATATTCAACACACAGATAAAAATGTCGGTCGGTTACACCCTATGGCCATTGGGAAATTATTACACCAAGATTTTAAAAATTCAAAATCTATAAGAGAAATTAGTAAAGCGGGTGCCAACAGGATAAAAGTAGAAATGAATAGTATACAGGATGTTAATAATTTAACTGATGATCCTGTTTTAAAAAGTAAGGGATATATTGCTTACGTTCCTAAACACCTAACCGAACGGCGCGGGGTTATTAAAGGGGTTGATATAGTGGAGAGTGAGGAATATTTATTGAACACTGCACAATGTGTCTCTACTATAAAAAGCTGTAAAAGAATAATGAGAAAGAATAGAAATAGCGATGGTAATGTTACATTACAACCAACAGAAACTATCATATTGTCATTTCTCGGAAACAAACTTCCAAATTATATCTTTATAGATAGTGTGCGATTTTCAGTACAACCCTATGTGGGAAATGTTATACAGTGTTATACATGTCTGAGGTTTGGTCATGTCTCAACACAGTGTAAAATAAAGGATAAAATTTGTAAAAACTGTGGTTTAACACATGAGGGTGAATGCACAAATGAATCGCCTACATGCTGCCATTGTGGTTCTAATGATCATAATTCATTTTATAAAAAATGCGATGTTTATTTAAAGCAAAAAAATATTAAAAACATAATGGCCGCACAAAATATTTCATTTAAAGAGGCAGCAAACTCATTACGTAATTCTTCTTACTCCGAAATTGCTTCCAATAATAAATATGCAGTTTTAGAGAATCTAAATGACGAATTTGCGTTTCCTAGTTTACCTACTAGGAATCGTAGTAACAGTACATCACTTCCTCAATCAAATAAATATACCGTTACACATTTGCCAAAGAAGGGAAAAATAAACTCAACTGCAGACAAACTTTTTCCGCATATAGGAAATGACACTATTCATCTTCCCCTCAATCCCCTTCCACCTAACCCATACGGTCCCTCTACTAGTAAGGATAATTTTAACTTTGATATTTTTATTAATAAGCTAACCTCGTGTATTAATGAAATCATTAAAAAATTGCGAAATGAAAATGTAACAAATGAAGAAGAAATATGGATCAGAAATAGTGTGGCAAACGTAATTAACGGTGTTGGTCTAATTGACCAGCATTAGTGTATATATACATTTTTTCTCCTCATGGATCATACAAATAACCTCAAAATCATACAATGGAATTGTAGATCAGTTAATGCCAATAAACCAAGCTTAATACACTATATTAATTCTAACCCAGCAGATATAATTATTTTATCTGAGACATGGCTTAAACCATGTTCTAATTTCAACTTTCCAAACTTTAATGTTATTAGGAATGATCGGCTAGATGGGAAAGCTGGCGTTGCTCTCTTGGTTTCAAGAAAATTGAAATACCGTGAAAAACACTTAACTAATAATTATAATGACGGGATCATGACATGTGGAGCAACCATTCTTGGTTCGAAGAATATCGACATTTTATCTGTGTATCGTCCTCCCCATGTCAACGCAAACAGTAGTGACTGGATACATATTTTTCGACAGTGTTCGCACCCCTGCCTGATAGCAGGCGATTTTAATGCCCATAATGGCCTGTGGGGTTCTTCGAAAAACGACAATCATGGCAATTCTCTCCTTAATGCTATTGACGATTGTAATCTTGTCGTTCTAAATAATGGTTCCGCAACACGTATAGTCAATCATACATCAAATATGATATCCGCCGTGGACATAACCTTAGTTTCCCCAAGTATAGCAAATATTTGCAGTTGGAATGTCCAAGATGATACATTAGGATCTGATCATTATCCTATTACTATTGAAGTTTCTAATTACATTGTGCCTTCAAATACAGTATTTCCTTCAACAAGATGGAATATTAAGAACGCTAACTGGGAGATTTTCAGTGAGTATTTATATAATTACTTTCTAAATGAACCTTTGTTAAACTCGGCTCAAGAAATGTATAATTACTTCATCACTGGAGTAAATAACGCTGCGGATTTATCATTTAAAATAAAAAAACCATTTACACCTTCTGCCAAGAAACGTCCTATATGGTGGGATGATGAATGCTCAGCAGCAGTTGAAAATAGAAAACAAGCTTTAGCCATATATAATCGGAACTCGATACTGGAAAACTATTTAAACTGTAATAAAGAATTTGCTAGAGTCAAAAAATTGCTCAAGGAAAAAGCGAGAGCCAACTGGAAAAAATTTTGCAACAATCTTAACCACAACACGCCGATATCGGACGTTTGGAGACAAATAAAAATGATGAAACACATTATTGCTAATCACAGTACAACACAGCCAGTACCAGATGAATCCCTTACCGAGTTCTTTTATACCTTTACACCGGACATGGTACATCCAAAACCTGTAACCTTTGACCCAGAAATAAGCAATCATCCACTTACTACACCATTCTCATTGATCGAGTTAGATAATGTTTTAAAAAATAATAGTAACACTTCTCCAGGAGAAGATAGTATTCTATATTCAATGATAATAAAGCTTCCAGTTTCTGCAAAAATGTTTCTGCTTCGTATATACAACAAAATGTATCTACATGGAGAAAATGTTGAAGAACTAAAAACTTGTATAGTAGTACCAATTCCTAAATAAAAAAGGGATCATAGTTTACCAACAGCATTTCGGCCAATTTCTTTACTTTCTTGCCTATTAAAAACATTAGAGAGGATGATAAAAACGAGACTAGAATGGTGGTTGACATCTCAAAATTTTTTACCAACATTTCAGTATGGTTTTCGTAGAGGCCTTAGCACTCAGCACGCTCTTGGTCAAATCATCACAGACATTCAACTAAATTTTTCAAGAAATAATTATTTAGGTGCTATTTTCTTGGACCTGGAAGATGCATATAACTCTGTTAATTTGGAAATTCTAGAGTCAAGATTAATAGACTTTAACTTGCCCCCTTTTCTATGCCATAATATCATTAATTTTTACAGAGAAAGACGGACCTTCCTACGAGGAAATCAAAATAAACTAATTGGACCTAGATATGCCTCACAGGGATTGCCGCAGGGCTCGGTTTTGAGTCCCCTCCTATTCAATATTTATACAAGTGACTTTTTAGATAATATTAATTGTAAAGTAGTGCAATATGCTGATGATTTTGTCGTATATTGTGAAGAAAAGAAATTGGATAATTGCATTCAGACCTTAGGCGAGATCATGACAAAAGTTGTAGATTGGTGTAATTTAAAATGTTTTACCATCTCTCCACTGAAAACAGTTGCTTCAATTTATACACGACACCGTTTACCCAATTTCCAAATTATTAATTTACCACCAATTGCTATCCCCTTCAAAACAACCGTTAAATATCTGGGAATATTACTCGACCAAAAATTAAAATGGAAAGTACAAGTACAAGCGGTAATAAATAAAAGCGAAAAGGCGATCAATCTTATTCGCATATGCAGTAAAGTATCATGGGGAGCAGATGTTAGTACATGTTTGCTTTTATACAGGGCGATAATTCGATCGGTCATAGATTATGGATGTCTGTTTTATGGTTCCGCATGCAAAACTTTGCTAGGACGTCTTGACGTTGTGCAGAATAAAGCATTACGAATATGCTTGGGTGTTATGAAGTCTACACCAATAGAGGCATTATATGTGGAAGCAAATGAACCTCCTTTAGCATTAAGAAGGGAGTTGTTAAGTTCTAAATTTGTACTCAAAGTCCGAACATCTACAAATCTTTCCCATCTTAATACAGGTATACATAATATCTGTATAGAAAGTTTAACAAATAAATTTTGGGAGAAGAAAATAAGCCCCCCACTAGCTGATGGTTACAGTAATACTTCTGACTATGAGAACAATCTTTTCAAACACAGCACCCCATATTTTTTCACGTTAAATTATTTCTGTATGTTGTTTATCCCAGATGTACACTTGCCAACTTTCACAGAAAGTTCTACTGTCAACAAACATATTTGCCTTGGTATCTTAAACAGATATAAAGATCATCTATGTATTTTCACAGACGGATCAAAAAACGATACAGGTACTGGTAGTGCCTTTTACATTCCGAGTTTGATGTTAGAATACAAGATAAAACTCCCAAAAGAAACTTCAATTTTTACTGCTGAAACAGTTGCTATTCTTGAGGCTATTGATGCTTCGAGTTTACTAAAATGCTCTAAAATTACAATATTTTCAGATGCAAAAAGCGTGCTTACCAGCATTGCCAATTTTGGGATAAAAACCTCATGTTTGATATTAGACATCGTAAATAAACTTGCACAATTAGCAGATCGCAATATTAAGGTCAATTTTGTATGGATTAAGGGTCACTGTGGTTTATCACACAATGAAAGTGTAGATAAATTAGCGAAGAATGCAATCACAGAAGGCAACATTTCCTTGTACAAGATCCCTTCATCGGATTTACATGTTAGGCTTAAAAAAATCAATTTCTTTGAAATGGCAGCATAGATACGAAAATGCATATTCGGAGAATCCCACCAATTACTTTTTATTAAATCCCCTTATAACCAAAGATAACTGGCATAAGGAGCACTCCATCTCCAGGCGGTTCTACACGACAATAACTCGTTTGCAATTTAATCATGGCCGATTTCCTTCCCACCTGCATAAAATTAAAATAGTTGTAAGCAACCTCTGCGAATGCGGAGATATTGGTGATGTAAACCATATTTTCTTCAATTGCAGACTCAAACAGAGAGAATCTAATCGCTTAATACATCACCTACAGGAAATAGGATTTAAAAATGCCCCTCAGTGCAAATCATATTCTAGCAAGCAAAAGTCTTGAAGCATTTAAAATTATTGTGGAATACTTGCAAAGAGTTAATATTGTAATTTAATAAAAAAAAAAAATAATTAAAAAAAAAAAATATAAAAAAAAAAAAAAAAAAAAAACCGTCCTTTCCTGTTCGTTCTATTTTACCGTGGCCTTCTAGTGTATTATTCAAGTCGCCATGAACGGCCCCTTGGCGTGAAGTGTGTCTCTATGTGTTTTGCCTGTCCAATTTTTCATTCCAATACTTTATTGTGGTTGTTTCTATTTTTCTCTTTATCTTGTCAAATCGCTAAATATGTGTAGCTGGCTAATGGGAACCACCCAAGGCCATCATAAACAGAAAAAAAAAAAAAAAAAAAAAAAATAGAGAAGGCTTGTACCGATAACACGTGGCTGCATCCCGCAAAATCTTACATGGGCAAAATCATCTTCCTAACAAAAACGATTATCTGATAATAGTAATAATATTGTCCAGCATTAGTTAGTATATTTCAAACAGTATTTGACGAAAGAAAAAAAATTAATATACAATTTAGCTGTAACAGCTTCCGCGGCTACCTTATGTATTGCCGATTCAACAACGCTGTGATAGCCAAAGTGGTATATTTTCTTGCTTTCAAAATGTTGCCTTCTAGCTGCAGTCATTTGGCTGGAGATGGAACCATTCTACAGCGATTTAGCTGTATAATTATGACAATATATTAAAGTAATATGGCTGTAATCACTGAAATTAAGCTGACTTATAGTTTTCTCTAATTTGGCTGATTACTTCAAGTTGCTAAATAATATAGTATTTGATTATAAAAAAAGAAATAATGTCGATTTTATGGACAGTGCATACCGTATTGTCTACATGACCATAATACCTTTACATAAAGTTTGCATTGGAAATAATATTTCCAATTTATTTTTATCTAAATGCTATTATTGCTTACTTAGAACTTTATAAATGTATGAAAATACGATTTTAAATAGTTTTGTGTTTTATATAAGGCAAAAGATTAATAAAATTGGGTTTATGAAAAGGACATCTCTTTGTTTTCCAAGATGGTTGCCTTTTCCCCTTGTCTGTTCTAACTAATAAAAATGTCGGCACATCTTAAACTAGATCAAACAGTTATATAGCTTTTATGGAGGTAAAATATGTGAAATATAACCCAATCTGACGATTTAAGCATTTCAGCTATCAGTTGAAGTGTCCTTGCAATAACCTTAATAATACAGCCGCACATTAAGTGCGTTCTTTCCAACTGAGATCTCAGCTAGTCTAAGTTGTTTTTCGGTTACACTGCATAAATAAAATCATAATTTCATTTGATGTAGCCTCTCCGCAACTTTAAAATTATTTAGATTAACTGCGATCTCAGATAGAAAAAACTCACCTATTATAAAGCATTCATTACATAGCACTCTTTATCTGTATTTGAGTTTACATAAACAAAAAGTTAATAAGCCACTAGAATCGTGTAGCTGTGGACCTGCGTGATTCTTCGTATCCATTGAGTTGCTTTTACAACAGAAGAAGAGCATTTATAACATAACCTAACATCTGCATGCAGAAATGTTTATCACTGTTTTGAACATTTATATAATTTATGATTTCTTAATGTTTCTGATGTGCTCGCTCTACTTGCAATATCTGCAGTAAGTGTTTTTAGGATGTAATAACTTCCTTAGTTTTAAATAACGGGAAAGTTTATTAAAAATAGCACCTGATATTTGGGTACTGTGTTCTCAACGGATTTAACTAGAAATCCTTTTAATACGATTTTAAATATTTGCTTTAGAAATGTAGTTATTTTAGATCGATAAAATAGGTAAATTTCGTAGAAAAGTGATTTTTACTTCAATATCTAATTAAAGTTAAATTTCTTATAAAAAACTGATTAAAAGAATTCGTATTATAATCTTTCCTCTACACATTAAAAAAAAACTACGAGGAGAAATATCCAAAAATAAAGGCTGCAGAATATTTGTCGTAACTTGGCAATTTACAAAATTCGCGCTGTTAATTTAGGACGGATTGCTCTTAAATACAAGATTTATCTGAAAATCCACATCGTATTGGTGATAAGTTTCACATTAGGGACAGTGTTACAAACGAGTTATACTTTGAAATCCATTTTAACAAAAACAAAACCGGTATACTGTAAGCAAATTTTAAAAATCTGTATTCACAGTATTCCGTGTAAATACAATAAACACTATGTGGGGGAGTTACGTGGGAATCGGCAAACATTTTAATAAAAGCGGATAGATAAAAAAATTAAAGAATCGGCAACAGTATCATTCAACGAAGAAAAATGTCTATACAATCATTGCTCTGTAGGTTTTAGTACCTAAATCGTGGTTACCGATGCTAAAAGAATTGAACAAAATTAATATTGTACAATTTAAGTAGCAACAGTTCCACAACTTATTTGGTGAATCTTACAATTAGACGAGAACAAAATTACAGGTATTAGAGAGGGGATAGTTCATTTCACCTCTTTTTCGTTGCATGTACTATTTTTTCTTGACACATAACCTTTAACTTCACATCAATTATATCGCATTAAGTTCGCTGTAATATGATCGTAGACAAAATACAGGGTAATAATGTTAAGTGCCTCGTTCTATTTCATTACTTTATTTTTCACCTAGGAAAAAATTCAAAAACTACACTTATGTATTTTTTTCTGCGGAATCCAAATTCGAAAAGAAAAAACAATTGAACATGAAATAAAAAAGTTATGGCTCTGTATATTAATGCTTAAATGAACATATGATATTTGAGTCATTATGAATACGTATTACATCATATTTATCACTTCCGGTTTAACCAGAAATTAATTTTTTTTTATTTTAAGCGATACACCTTGTATATTTAGATCAATTTAAAAAACATTTCTTTCTGTACTCAGCAATATATAATATATTATCATTATCTTTCGTATTAATTTAATCAGATATTGGACTTTAAATTTAAAATAACGTCAATATGTCTTTTAAAACAAGGTCATCTATGAAAACGTCTAAAAACATTTAAATAACTTATTTAAGAAACTAAAGTAATTCTGCATTTTGCTTACAAGAAATCTTCTAAAACATTACTATTTTGTGCAAACGGAATCAAAGGCGTTTGATCAAATTAAAAATTCAAATAGAAATAGAATTAACAACCCAATTATTACAGAGAGAATTTCGTCAAACGCCTTCACCACTGGTAATGTTTTCGAACAATTTCTGTCGTGTTTATGTTTATGTTATGTTATTTGTTGTAATTAAAATTTATAAGATTACTTTAACTTCTGATATAAATAAGTCGTTTAAATGTTTTTATTTACTTTCATAGATGACCTTGTTTTACAAGACATATTTGTGTTATTTTAAATGAAAACCCCAATATTTAATTAAGCGGGCTGTAACGCAGCATGTTTCATTTTTATTACTTGCTTTTCTTTAACTCACAATGTAGTCACAATGTTTGCCTTCAAATCTTGCATCCTTCATGTAACATACTTCCTGACATAACAAATTGATGAAATTCTGCACAGTTATTAAGGTCGGATGACAATACAATATTCCACCGCTACTTTTGCAAATATCCCCACGTAGGGGACGCGGAGCAGAAAATTGAAAAATCTGCAAAGGTATGATAATAACTTAATGTATGATAATAATTTAATTAAAGTATGACTAAAAAGTAGAAAATAAAAAAAAATTAAAGAATTTTTTAAAAACTCATTTCTTAGTCGTACTAAAAAGTAAAAAAATTATTTCTTTCTGTGGTGTTTATGTTATGTTATGTTATTTGTTGTAATTAAAATTTATGAAATTACTTCTGATATAGCTGTTTTTATTTGCTTTCATAGATGACCTTGTTTTACAAGACATATTTGTGTTATTTTAAATGTAAACCCCAATATCTAATTAAGTGAGAAAGTTAACGATAGTATATTATATATTTCTGTATTCAGAATGAAATGTTCTTTCAATTGAGCTGAATGTACAGAGCGTATCACATAAAATAAAAAGTTGAAGTAATTTCCGCTTGAACCACATGTGAAAAAATATGAACGCATTTATAAATCAGTGGAATATTATTTGCTCATTTTATCATTAATTTACAGGGCGTTAATTTTTGTATTTTTCAGATTTTCGGCCATAAGTTTTTATTTAACGTTAAATTGGTTTTTCCTTTTGAATTTGGATTCCTCAGAAAAAATTATATAAGAACATTTTTTGAATTTTTTTCCTAGGTGAAAAATAAAACAATGAAATCTAGTGGGGCACTTAAAATGATCACACTGTACAGTAATATCAAGTAATTTCCCTATCGAATGTAAATATTCAAATTATTTTATTGCTCTATGAATATGAATAGTAAATTTGTTATTATTTTTCTTGTGTTAGTCTACCGTTGTCACATAGCAATTAAAAATATTTGCAATACAATCTCTAAAATTTTACGGCATCAGTCAGATGAGCCTAAAGTTGGTGAAAAGTTACCTAACAGACAGGCATCAAAAAACTGTATGTAGAGTTCTTTGAAAGTAAATGGGGTTCCACAAGGCTCACTGTTAGGACCCTTGCTCTTTCTAATCTATATCAACGATATTTCTGTTGCTATCAGTGGTAGTGAGTTAATATTATTTGCAGATGATACAACAATAATATGCAAAAATAATAATGCAGCTGAGCTGGCAATTAGTATGGAAAGAGGCATCATGGAAATTACTGATTGGTATACAGCTAATCACCTAAGTGTGAACTTAATCAAAACCGAAAAACTGTTTTTCACTTAACGTAAAGATCAAATACATAATCCTCAGTCATTTAGATTCCTTGGCAATACATTTGATAATGAGTTGAGATTTGATACACATATTGAAAATATTTCAAAAATAGTATCTAAAAACATATATCTATTAAGAAATCTAAAATTTAAAGCCGAACAAAATATTTGTAATATGACTTATTACTCTTTAATACATTCTTTATGCACTTACTGCTTGTTAATCTGGGGACATTCTCCTCATGCAAATAAAGCTATTGGAGTATTAGCGGGCCTGGACCAACATTTATTAACATTGACATTGACAATCCCTTCCCAATATATTTTTGAATGTTTGCTTTATATAAAGCAAAATCAGGATAGGTATGGAACTTATGAGGATATTCATGATTATAACACCAGAAGCAAAAATAATTTGGACATAGGATATCTAGGATTAAAAAAAATCAATAATTTTGCCACTATACTATGCTCCAACTTTCTTTAATAAACTTGCAGACGACAAACGAACTCTAGATTTTAAGAAGTTCAAAGCCACAGTAAAAGATTATCTGCTGAAAAATCCATTTTACAGTATTGACAATTTTATTAACCACTCATATATCTTTAATGTTTAAAATTTAATATGCACCCAAAAAAGTTTTATTGTTTCTATGTTTGTTCTTGTTATTTTAAAATATGTATATTATTTTATGGACCGTTATTCTCTTTTCTTATTTTAAATAGTTTGACACTATTATTTCCTTGTGGACTTGTGTAAGAAATTATATTTTTTTTAGCACCAATAAACTATCTATCTATCTGTCCTATCTAAGGAGTATATTCGTATAGCTATTTTAAGGATAGACGAGGAATTATCCTTATTATGTGTGGGCTGTAAACGCAGCATCTTTAATTTTTATCACTTGCTTTTCTTTAACTCACAATGCAGTCACAATGTAGTCACAATGTTTGTCTTCAAATTTTGCATCCTTCATGTAATACACTTCCTGACATAAACAATTGATGAAATTTTGCACAGTTACTAAGGTCGGATGACAATAAAATATTCCACCATTACTTTTGCAGATATCCCCATGTAGGAGGCGCGGGGGAGAAAATTGAAAAATCTGCAAAAGTATAATAATAATTTAATGTATGATAATAATTTAATTATTAAAGTATGACTAAAAAAGTAGAAAATAAAAAAAAATTAAAAAAATTTTTCAATGTGCGCACACCTTGCTTTTTTTGACTTTCTTTTTGCAAAGAAATTATTTTCTTACTTTTTTAGTAGTAGAAAAGCAAACCCGCCGGCGATGCGTATGTCCTTTTTCTACATCAAAGAAATTTATTATTTTGTATCGATCAGTAAAATTGTTATTAATACCAGATTGCATTTTGTATCAAACTAAAATGAGAAAAATGTACAATAAAGACATGCTCTACTGTTGGAATATTGTACTATAATTTCAGTGTATTCTTGATAAGTAAGAAAATATTATTAAAGAGATCATGATGAAGTATGTATAGAATCCGTATTTTTATTAATAAACTTAAAAATATTTGCATATATAGGTACACAGAGTGTGTCAAAATTATGAAATAATCCAAATATTTCAGAAATTGCTAGTCCGACTTCAATCAAATTTGATGTGGGGAAATAAAAACATGGCGGCCTTGACCGAATTGTTGCCATGTTTTTATTTTTTTCGTAATTGCCACCAACTTGTGAATGTGACCACTAGTTACGAGAAATCTAGTTAATGTTTTTGAATCATTTTTACTTCCTAAAAGTGTACAAGATGGCTACAAATTATTTTTCAATTAAGAACTTTTTAAATTGAATTTTCTCAATTTTGTCAAACCATTTTTTGTAAGTACTTCCCTATGGCTAATTGCAACCATTTTCGTTTTATTGAGCAATAAGTACAAAATTCAAGAATAAACTTAAAAAATAGAGATTTATTCAAATAGTTCATTAGAAAAAATTATGAGTGCTCCACATGTTGCCCATTTTGATTGACACACGTCTCTATGAGGTCATTTAGTGGGACCATTTCTTCCAATCCAATGAAGTGGGTAAATAGTATTTAACTGGTCCCCTACTATAATAGTTTTTTTTTGTAATTTTTTTTCTGCTTTCGTTACTTGTATTTTTTTTTTAATTTCTAGCTATCGTAGAACTCGAGATATCGAAATCCGACGCACTAATGCCCCACCCTGTATATCTGATCATATTTGTGCACAAACCGTTCGTGCGCGCAAATATGCTCTAATGAATAAGGCAGCTATAGACAAACACTCGCTGAATCACATGCGTGCTACGGACGTTTGAGAAACAACTCTCTGGACATTTCATCGCGGTCTCTCGACAGTGGGTGATCTCATCTCCCGCTGGCGAAGGGCTGGCGGCCGTCAATGAATACCAGCGTTAGACATGGTACATTCAGAAATAGAGGTAGACCTGCTACAATGTGGACACAATTTCTTGTGAAAATCGCAGCTAAAACTGCTAAAAGGTCTCCTTCGCTAAAAGCAGATAAATTATGAGGTTATGTTCGCAAACAAGTTCAGTTGAACATAAATATGAAAAGCAATTACCACACCACAACTAGAACAATAAGTGCGCTCAACTACCGTAATCCACAAATTCGCCAAATATTGACTGAGTTCAAGTGTTTGAATCAGCTTCATGTTTTAAATTTGTTTTATCACTGCGTCGACAGGCCACAATCCACTGTTTCACAAGATCTTTGTTTTTTAGGAAAATGAAAATACTATATCAGTTCTTTTGGTTATCTGATTATAATTTCTACAACTAGCAACAGCACAATTCGGCATTTTTTAAAATACACAATAGTTGTCTTAACAGCACCGATAACTATTTGAGAGTAAAACAATGACAAACCTCACAATTTCAATAATTTAAATTTCGCGCCTCACTTGTTACGTCGTTGACTTCATGAGCAGAAGTGAACGAAATTCGGTCGGAGGATTAGCATACCAGTGTATTTGTTTCATGCTAGTAGTCAATCATAATTAAAACTTAAAGCACTTCTTTTTATGACAGAAGTTATAAATCATCGAGAGGTGAAGGCTGCTACGAAAGTAGTTAAGTTGCAAGCTTTATTTAATTTTTAAATAAGTAAAGTGGGAAGATTATGACTTTATTTGTAGTTTTAGGTATGACAACCAACCTTTATTACTATTTGTGAATTTTTTTAAAAGCTTAACATCAGAAACTACGCCGTATCGGACCTATGTCCATGTAACTTTCCTTTTTAAAATAGTCCAAATACAGTCTGACATAGGTAGTTAAGAACCCCCGTGTATATCTTCAATTAGCAACCACTTAAGCTCATTTATTGTTTTCTACAGTATTCCCTTAATAAGGTACTTCTTAAATTGATAAGAGTATGTGACTGAAAAGTGATTATTAACTTTGTTCATTCATATTATAAAATAGGTATCATTAGGTTTGCATTAAATCTGTTATAACAACTTCATTGTCAAAAACTTGTTAGAACAAAATGATTTATACTTCCATGTATCGTACGCTGGCAAATATTACTTCCATTGTAGTTATAGGACTAGGGAATGACGTTTTTACTCCAAATAGAGCTATGTCCATCTATATTCATGAGATGCGCTGCCAACGTACACATCCTTAGGCTAGAAGCCAAATGGAGATACAAACTTTACTAACAAGCTATGTTGTTTAGTGTCTGGTGAATATTCTTATTTTGGTTAGTTAAATCTAAAGACGAACTTATTAATAGTTTGGATTAACATTGAACACATGGGAGCAAAACATAATTAATTATTTTCTATGCTTATACGGTGTATCCCTAAAATAATACTTGAAATCGATAAAATTCTTAGAATTTTTTTTTTTTTTGAAAAAATGCTCGATTTCGATTGGTGTTTTGTGTAAAAACAAAATTTCTTGAGACCTTTTGGACCATAGTTAAAGATAATCATCTCACCGATATTTTTCTTAAATATGGTATGGGTTTGAATGGATAATTGATGAATATTTATTTACGTATAGTAGTAGTAATAATAATAATAACAACAGCCTACACTACTTTCGGAACTGGTTGGCAGGCCAAATACAGGTACTTTCTGTAGATGATTCTGGGATCTACAGTCACTAGATATACGGGCTGTAGATAATTTTCTAGCATGACTTTCGTGAGATTTTTTAAAGTTACGGGAGGACTGCTCAGCATTGGATAAAACAAAAAATATACATAAATTTTTATTTTTAATAAAAAAAATAATGGTACATGGTATATTAAATTTACATAAATAAATATGTGTTGTACATTACACTCCAAAGAGCATATATAAGTATACTAAGTATTGCAAGAGTCCAATGTCCAGATTACACCTCCTTCTTGTGAGAAAATAAGATACAAATATATATTTCACGTCATTTAATGGTAAAACTAGACATGTTGAGCGGCCTATTCGTCATTCCTATCTATTGCGGAGGGCAGCGTGAACGCATGAATGCCTACAACGTTCAATAAAAGGATCTACGGCCACTTCTCCTCAATACGGATCATTGGAAAATCACTTTAGTTGGTTTAATTTTATGGAAATGTCACTTTTTTTTTTTTTAACACCTCGTATATATTTTTTCAATTTTGGAATGACCGAACACTATAGAAGGTTTGTTTCTCTAGAAGTAAATTTTCTTATTTTTATTTTTTGTTTTTTTTCAGTTCCTAACAATCTGACACTATAGTAGGTCTATTTTTGTGTAAAAGTCACTTACTACATATTCTTTCTTTTTTTTGCGTATATGTTGTTTTCACTTCCGAACGATACGGCACTGCGGTAAGTTTTTTTTTTTGGAAGCGTTTTCCTCGAACACCTCGTATATTTTTTTACTGCTAAATGATAGAGCACCCTACGCAAAAAAATAAAACATGTGTTTTCTGATTTTAACACCCCGTATGTTTTTTTCGAAGTCGTTGATAGATTCGTCACCCTGTATATAATCGGAATTTGGAAAACAAATTTAATTGGGACATGGATTTTTATAATAAGTAAAGTAATTAAAAAATACGAATGTTCTTGAAATTATTATTTATTATACGAAATAGTTATTTACGTAACAAGGCCGGAAAGTGATTTTTTACTGGGCGAGCTGGTAGCTTCGGTGAGCCTACTAAAGACACTTTCCGTTCATGCTGCGTACCAACAATATTTCTTCTACAACGGTTTTTGTTAGTCTCGAAAAACTGTTTAACTTGAAATTATTTGCAAACGCAATTCATAAAATTCAACTGACAGATATCAGATGGTTCCTTTTAAAGAAGTCTTGGTTAATTCACAGGCACACACAAAAAAAAGGTCGTGTACTCGGGGACCGACCTATATACCGGTATGTATTTTTTCTCGCTGAACCCGAATCCGAGGTCAAATTTGGCTCATCGGGTCAAAATTGGCCGAAAAATCAAGAAATGGCCGGAAATTCGCGAAAATCAGGGGTCAAAAAACATTAAATGATGTTGAAGTGACTTTATCCTTATATCAGTGTGTATTTTTGGCCGCTGGATCTAAATCTGGGGTCAGAATAACTAGGCAAAAAAATGTCCAGCAGTATCTGAGGGAAAATTAAAAGAAGGCATATTTAATGGACCACAAATTCGTTCATTGTTAAAAGAGGATGCATTCCCTGCCATGATGAATGAGGCCTAAAGTAAAGCATGGAGTAGTTTTAAAAATGTAGTAGAAAATTTCTTGGGTAACAATAAATGTGTCGAATGGAAGGATATTGTAGCTGAAATGGTTAGGGATTTCGAAAAATTGGGGTGTTTAGTGAATTTAAAATTACATTTCCTGCATTCGCATGCGGACTATTTCCCGGATAATCTTGGGGATTATAGTGAGGAGCAAGGAGAAAGATTCCATCAAGATCTCCGAGAGATGGAGCGTCACTACCAAGGGCGGTGGGACGTAAATATGATGACGGACTATTGCTGGATTCTCAAAAAAATTTGCCTGCTCAGGGGAGGAAAAGGTAAGGAATGCCCTTGCACAGGTCTTTTGAATGCAAACGAGTTCGTTATAATTGCCAAAAATGAAAAAAAGAATCTGGTGAACTTGCTTAAACATGTTGGAGGCTATTTGGCAACCAATTTTTCCAGCCAATTTTGACTCCATGGGCCAATTCTGACCCTAGATTCGGTTTCAGCGGGCGAAAATACATACCGGTACATGGGTTAAGTCACGTCAATCCCTTCAATGTTTTTTGACCCGAATTTTGGAGAATTTCCGGCTATTTTTTTGATTTTTCCGGCCAATTTTGACGCGATGAGCCAATATTAACCCTGAATTTCGGGTTCAGCGGGCGAAAATACAAATCGGTATATAGGTCGGTCCCCGAATACACGCCCTTTTTTTCGTGTGCCTGTGTTATTTTTAATTGTTATTAGATACTGTTTCTACCAAAAGTGACACAAAGGATCGGTAAAAACTTTACCGATACCTTATATCACTTTACCGTTCAAGACCAGTAAATATTTATTTTCCACTAAAAAAAATTAAAAAAAAAACAGAAATTTTAGTTATATAATGTAAGTACAACACATTACATGGTAGACCTGTAAATGTAGATAATATCGAATAAAAAGAACCAAAATTAAACAAAAAATATACAAAAATTGTCAAAAAACCCTTTTTTCCTTAACTTTATCCCACATAAAAGAATTCAGTAAAACTGAACATTCAGTTTGATAATAAATCTGATTAAAATAATCTGCAGTATTAATGGAAATAATGATAGGACAAATTTTCTGCATGATTTTAATTAACAGCCAAAATTCAGAACAAATTTCAAAATCACATTTAGGAACAATTAATTGTTCACTTTAATTTTTTGACCTGAAGAGAGAGAAGAAAGTAGTAGTACAACGTCGTCAACTACAAAATACGAAGACGTGACAGGTAAGAACTGAAAAAGTAACAAGAGAGGGCATAGTTAAACGTACCTTGAGATTGAGATTGAATTGCATAGTATTCAACATTATAAAAATTAGACGGCCAAAAAGCACAGCGCATTATATGGCAACAAAAAACGCAGAAAAATAAATCTTCTCGAAGAACATAGAAGTTGGAATAATATCAAGAGAAGACCCAGAAACCACATACTAACTAAGGTTGTAACGAAATTGCAAGCTATTTCATTCCAGTTTGTTGTGTTCCAAGATGAATTAAGTTTCAGCCAGTCTAGTCTAGATGGCGCCACTGATTTCTACCGGAACAGTTGGTTTTGCAGATTTTTGCACTAAATATCCATCTATCTTTATTGCTCATACTCTACTCTCAAATGTCTGTCTCTTTCCAAACGATAATCGAGTTTAGGTAGCAGAATACTACGATGCTACTTTCTTCTTACTAGTGCAGCGTTCAGATGGAAACGATCTCTAATTCTGCGGTCTGGTAAAATTTATATGTTTTCTGGTATTATCATTTGATTTTATGATCATCGTTATTCAAAAAGTTGCTATATTGATTTAAAGTACCTTTGAGGTAATTTTCATAATAATATTGTACCGTAATTATCTTAATTTACGCCTTGGGCGAATTTGCTTTTCGGTGATCCGTTCACCTAGGTTGCTCTTTGGAACAGCCATCATTAATATTGATTAGTATCGATTTAACGTGCCTTGTTGGCAATCTATCTAATATCCCTCTGATATTGTAATCAGTTCGTGTGCTAATTTAAACTAACTTTCGGTTATTGTAAATTTTAGATTTACTCGGCAACGGATGTCGCCATTTTGTATCGTAGTCAGTTGTTTTCTGTCTTTGTCTGTTGATGTTTTAGGTCATTCAGCTACGTTGGTAGCCCTCTGAACAGTGGTGACTGGTGCCATTTGGAGATTGGTACACCTTGTTGGACCAAACCTATTTGTTTATAACCTTTGTGAAAATTATCTAAGGTGGTGCATTTGTCTTGTGGTGGACTATTTTATACCAGTGCATATATTTATCAACCAGACCTCAGTAACGTAAGGTTTTTCTAAATTTAAAATAGCGAATGCTTACTTGAACGTTTATTTAGTATTTAGTTAGGAACGCTGCTCTAGTGGAGCCTTGCCTAGTGCTCTGGCAAAGATACCTACCTAGTTATCTGGCACTTGATTAACTTTTGATTATCTAAAGTAAACATATAGTCAAGTATATATCTTTATTTAACTTTATCTGCAATTCATTACCTCTCTCCGAGGAACTAATAAATAATTTACTTTAACGTTGCCTTCAAGTTGAAAACTATCATATTTTTGTATATTTAGCAAATATTTATTTACGTTATCTTTCTAGTTGTCTGTCTGTATACAGACATTTTAAATTCTATTTTCTTGAAGATGAACTTCTTTTAGTAAAAAAATATCTTAACATTTAGTGAATACCTATTTCACTTGTTTATTATCGTAGCTACACCTAGTTTATTTGTTGGACTAGTATTTTTCTATTTAACCTAACTTTTATTGATACTTAAGTTAGTTGAAGTCTTCCACTTCCTAAAATATTGTAGGATACCGATCCTAATTTGTTTAGTTTGCAATATACTCTGTAAATTTGTGTTAACTCATATTTTGTCTACGTAGCAGTACAATTCAAACGTCACAGCTTTTAACTTTGTTTTGCCTGTAATACTGATCTCATAAAACTCTTCCCTTTTTATGTTAATACCTGGACCAAGAGAAGAGGATAACTGGTGGATCGAACTGATCATTATATACTGGGTGGAGCAGGAAAACGACATTTTATACAACTGGCATTTTTTCTCAAGGGTAACTGCAGTACTGACAGTGGTGATTCAAACTAACACCGAACCCATTAAGAGCTTAGCCGTTGGTGGATCATTCGCTGCACTAACCTATTGAAAGTTACGTAAGATCTTCGTCCCCAGTGAAAGTTTTATTTGGTCAGAAGAAATTTGTAAGGGATCAGGTATTTCATTTTTTTGTTTTTTTCTCTTTCAATATCATTTTGTTTGTGTGGTTAGTTGTTGGTCTTCAACCACAAGTAAATTTTTTTGACTAAAAGAGGCCATCTGAACCAATTTAAATATTGTGTACATATACCAGTCTTTATTATATTTTTTTATTAAATAGTATCTTTTTATTCAACTTTCTTCCCAACAGAATTCAAGTATTAACGTTATCTTTACCTTTTAAAGTAAAATATTAATTATTTGGTACTTGCAAAAGTCCTGGCGCCCAGCCTAGATTTTGGTGAGAACTCAAATCAATCTAAGCCCTTATTCACGACCTGCTTACTGAGCTACCGGTCAATAAGTACAACCCCAGCTTATTGTTTTATGTCAGTAATTGGACGGGGGATGTTGCAAGGTGCATAAACTTAAATCGAAACATCTAAAGTTTGGGATAATTATGAAAATGGAAATTATGAAAACGAGAAAGCAAATTGGAGCAGAAATATTCAACAAATTGAAAAAAAAAATTAGGATGAAAGCACAACAGGGCAGAAATAAGAGAGAGAATGGCAATGAACAGATATTATCAACTAAAAAGGACAATTTCCCTTTACAGAAAAAAGCCTACCTTTACACCCATCATTAAGTTCCGGAACGTATGTCATGGATGGAGGACTTTTCATGACCAACACAAATAATTCTTTTTTTTAACTTTGTATTTAGAACCACGTGATATTAAAGTGATATAATAATATTACCATAATCCCTACAATATAATAAACCGGCTTGGAGGTATAGCGCGATGCAAGCATGACTGGAATTCTTTCTATCGTAGCTGCGGGTTCGAGTCCCTCCACAGGCACTGACAACGTCGGATAGAATAGTTATTTGTCCAGGTTTTTTGTAAGTGTAAACCCCTCCAATGTAACAAAGAATTGATTAAATTTTTAATAGAAAAAAACTAATAAATAAAAAAGATATTTAATAATGAGTTGCCCCACCATGATTGTTTATGTACTCGTTTACTCGGTGAGATGTACTTTGTAGTATCAGGTGATCAATGTTGCCTTGGAGCGTCTTATTACAAGTTTCTTGTATACGAGCCTAAAGATCATTTACGTTGGGGGGGGGGGGGTAAATTAACCAGTCTTGTACCAATCGTACCCAGACATATTCGATCGGTGAGAGATCGGGTGAACGTGCATGCCATGAAAACACATGACCTTAAATTCTTCCAAAAACTGTGTATTAACTCTTACGGTGTGGGGGCGGACATTATCATTTTGAAAAATTGGATAATCAACTCCCGATTGCAACAGGTTCTAACACGTTATGCAACTGCCCGTGTTCAAATTGCCCTGAACGAAAACTAAAAGTGACCTACTGCCTCACTTTTCGTTGTAAATTCCTTCATTCCCCACGGAAGCGTCTCACCATCCTTCGTCCATCATGGATTCAAGAAACAAAATAAGCACTCATATTCTGCACGATCTGTAGTTCTCCTAAAACATCCAGATCCATGGCGGGGCTCATGAGGACCTTCTTTAGAACACTTTAACCAACATCTTAAGAGAGTTGTAATAAGACCGTCTACAAGGTTGGTAATTCTCCTAACTGAAAATCCGGATTCCCTCAACCAATAATCCAACCACGTTCAAAATCACTTAACTGAAGATAATTTAGAACTTGTCAAACTCTAGGCTTTGTGAATAATTTTTGCTGCAGAAATGTAAATGCAGAACTGACATGGATTTATTCACTTTTATGAAGAAGCCCTCGAAAAATAAACAAGCAGAAATCAAGCAAACCACAGCAAAAACAAAGTTAAAATTATAGTTTTTTGTTGAAATTTTAATAGTTCTTTGTCACATTGATGTATTTTTCAGTAAAAATTTCAAATTAATTGAGGTTTTCATTCAAATCGGTGTATTTGAAATATGGCTCAGTACCTATTAAATCATTTTTCTTGTCTTTCCTTTTATTCACATCCCAGAAGAAGCAGCCAAGTAATAAGAGAAATAAGCCACGAATTGTTGTAAAAAATAAACAATAATCGACAAGTAGCAAAACTGGCAACCATATATTATGAGGGCTTCGCCTCCAGAAACCAAATTATTATAAGAATGGTTTATTTATTTTGAAAATGTATAGATTAATTATTGCTCTATATTAAACCCGTTGGCTATTTGTATGTTAAATTGATAAAGATAAGTTCCTATAGCAACAGTGTAGTTATGGAAATTCACAAATTAACACCACATTAATTATAAAGTTCTCCTTGAGGTAACTGTTTTAATAATTTGTGTTGATTATTTCCTTTTCACATTATATCACATTCTTGAAATAGAATAAGTTTCTGTTTCTGCTACATACTGATTATAAAAGTTTAAATTTAATTCGTACATTTCCTTTTATGTACAATTTACAACTATAATACCTGCTGGATTTTTTCGAAAGAAACAAATAGAATATTTGTTTCTTGAGGGAAGATTATCATTAATTATAAATACAAGGCCAGAAATAATCAGTTATAGGAAGAAATCGATTAATCAATTAATCATAAATAATCGATTAATCGATTGATCAATCAATAGAGTAATCGATTAATTGATCATCGCTTAACCGAAAATAATAATTATTTTTGACAATCAATAAAAAAAAACTCCCTAATTTTTAGATCTAATTTGGTAATAATAATAATTGTAACAATAATATGTCAGCAATATATTACATACATATTTTCTAGGTTTTGATGTAGAAATTAAGATCCGTATATTTACACTACAAAGCGTACCATTACAAACATGATAACAATTGGGGTAAAATACGAGTGGCCGCCTGGCGAAACACAGATTAGCAGATTTCAGTATCGTATAGATATTCGCACTACGATCGTCCCATCGTGCTGGCAACAGACGAGCTATTGTAAACTGCGCATACCTTTAGTCGTGTATCTAGTGGTCTGGCTCAATCAATATATTATGCTAGGCAATTCATTGTCGTCATATTTAGTATTAAAAGTTTGAAAGATTTTTTGCTCAATACCTAAATAATATTTTCTTCAACTAGATAATAGCTAATAATAAAATATCAAAATTTTTAATAAGTTGTATTAAAGTATAGATATTAAATATGATTTGAAAGAAACAACTACTCAGCGGTCATTGGATTATACCTTCAAATCATGATAGATCGGTAGCCAATATCATTTGTCAATTCCTAACCAGACATAGACCGGTTTCAAACTTATTAGTTCTCCTCAGTATGCCATAGGTAGTTTAGTCCATCTGGGCTAGAGGTCACCGCTCTCGGTACTTGCTTCACAAGTCGCTATCCGCCACAGAGACATCTATGATGTCGGTCGGATAATAGCATTTGGACCATATAAGAATTTTCACATACCTTTCACCACTACTCAATAATTTACCTTAGTCAGTATAGGACTAGCAGGTTGGCCACTATCATTTGTCTGTTCCATGTCCTATGGAATAATATAGGTAGTTTAGTCCACCTGGGCTAGAGGTCGCCGCTCTCGGTACTTGCTTCGCAAGTCGCTATCCGCCACAGTGACATCTATGATGTCGGTCGGATAGTAGCATTTGGACCATATACAGCCGGGTACTCATATGCGCTCCGTATCTGTATCTGTATCATGTATTGTAACAGTTACAGTATCAGTTCGCTGTATATACGCCTAGGCGAATAGTCGACGTAACGACCTGGGATCATCTTGACCCGCAGTGTTCGAAGCAAGTTCACAGCAACATGTCGTCTTGGAAACATGCAGTGTTTCGTTACATGATCGGAACACTGACACGTACTGACTTGTGTTCCAGCTACGAACCGTCCACAATACTGGACCGTTCCTCTTTGTGTTCGCGGCATTTACCGACAGGCGCTCGGATCGCTCTTCATGTTCTTAGTAAGTTCGCGAACATGGAACGCTAGACGTACACATTCAAAATTTTGTTACAGTATCCGTTACAATACATGATACAAATACAGATACGGAGCGCATATGAGTACCCGGCTTAAGAAGTTTCACTTACCTCTCACCACTACTCAATTTACCTTAGTCAGTATAGGACTAGCAACTTGGCCACTATCATTTGTCTGTTACATGACCTATGGCATACTGAGGAGAACTAATAAGTTCGAAATCGGTCTATATCTGGTTAGGAATTGACAAATGATATTGGCTACCGATCTATCATGATTTGAAGGTACAATCCAATGCAGGTCGGAGTATTTGCCCGCTGAGTAGTTGTTTCTTTCAAATCATATTTAATAACAGTAGTTTAGTCCACCTGGGCTATAGGTCGCCACTCTCGGTACTTGCTTCGCAAGTCGCTATCCGCCACAGAGACATCTATGATGTCGGTCGGATAGTAGCATTTGGACCATATGAGTAGTTTCACATACCTCTCACTACTACTTAAAGTATAGAGTCTAGATGTCCTATAAAGGTATTACTACATATCAGTCATATTAACCTAATGTCAATGTAAATATAAATTAATCATTGTCATTCGTATACTTCCCGAATAGTTTCAACAAGTAACTTGTACAATTTCTAATAAATTTTAAAATTGTAACCAAAATGAAAAGTTATTTTTGATTATGATTTTCAGCAGAAGTAAACTTTTAAAAGAAAATTTACAAATATGGCGAAGGTTCATAGACATAATTTTGTTAATCTTGATTTAATCAATATTAAAATAAAAACTGTTGCATACAAATTCGTGGATTTTTCCGTGACCTTGATTTCTTCTATTATTTGTCATGTCGGTGCTAGGGCTATTGTGTTTTTGAAGTACAAACACATTTTTTTCAGCATTTTTATTTTCAGCATTTTTATTATCAGCATATTTTCTCTTTGTCATCATTTTCAGTTTTCAACAGGTAAAATAAATGAAATAAACAAATTTTCGAGAAAATTACTTGATTAAACAAAAACGTCTAGTTTTGTTTTAAATCAAGAAAAAACATTAAAAAAACATTAAGTAATATGCAATAAACAACAAATATATCACATTTTTTAATGAAAAGAAATCAAGTTATGATATGTTCAAAATGACCTCCATTTACTGATAGAAAATGCTCAAATTTATCCTCAAGAGTTCGCACCAAATTTCCCTTAATATTAGGGGTTAGTTCCTCAACATTTGCCCTTATTCTATCCTTCGAACAAGCTAGATTATTGAGCCAATTTCGATAGATAGGTGATCCAATAAAAATAACTCAAAGGACTTGGGTCAGGAGGCCTAGTGGTCCATTCTATGGAGGTGTTATAGAGTACTCCCTTTCCCTATTTCTCTTCCTGGAAGCACTTCATTTAGGTATGCCCTTACTTTAACTTCAAAGTAAGGAGCGCCATTCTGTAGGAATTGAAAACCGTCCTCGATGCTGTTACTATGTGGGAAGACCACCACACAAAAGATTTTGTAAGAGCTGTAAGTATCCACCAGCAGTTAGATTTTCTTCTATGAAAAATGGCCCAATGAAATGTAGTTCAACAATACTTCTTATCCGTATTAATCACTCAGCCAGTTGATGACTCGGTCTATGTTACTGTTAATTTTATGCCGGCATTGTCACTAAATAAAAATTCGGTAAAATTTATTTAGTCCTAGAGTAATTCTCCAATAACAGGTATTAAAATACTATTATAACAATTTGTTCCAAAGTTCGTTAATCCTAAATTCAAAAGGATTTAGTGTTTATAATTCTCTAACTAAAATGTATCCATGTACTTTGTAAACTCTCCAACGTAGCACAATGTGGAAATTTAGACAGGTAAGTCGATTTCGTTCCCAGGGGGTTTTAATGCAGACGTGATGGTGAGCTTTACAATGCTTCTAATTTGTTATCATAAGTAGTGCCATGCCGTTGAGGCATCTCCTAACGAATCGTGTGAAAGAGCTTAAGTAAACTTTGGTTATAGTGTTAACTTTAGAGATGATTGTTTGATTTTATGTATATTGAATAACAAAAAATATAATGAAAAAAATAAATGAAGAAGTCGTATTATTGGTAGTTTAGGTTACAAAGGCTGTTATAACGACGGTGTAGGTAATATGGTGGTCACTTATATTTGTCTACGTATTAATCTAAAATCATTAGGGTCAGAGGATTTTTGATGAACTCATTCCTTGTAGTTCTGATAACATGACGGTACTTAAGCAGTTTACAAACGCGTTTCATTTTTTTTTTTGAAAACATGATCTAACCTGATGACAAATTGCTAGACGGATTATTTCGATCGAAGAGAGATTATGTTAGTTGGATCCATGCAATTGTACAAATTCACAACATATGTAACATCTAGTAAAAATTTGGAGAAAGAGGCCATCATAATAACCGACAGTTCCAAAAGATGAAAACAATCCATAGGAGCACCTTGGCAGGTTATTTATGATATCTTTATAACTACGATTTTTGCGTTTTTCATTATTTTTATACCACATTTATTTAAAAAAATGTGAAGCTATCTTTTCATAAAAGCAAAAAATTCAAAGAAGTAAAAAAAAATCTGAGGTTGGATAGGTTGGAACTACAAAACTTTAATCAATAAGTAATTTTTATAGCTTATCTACGTTCTAATCTCTTACAGTGTGGGAACGTATCACCAACTTCATGTTTTCTGCCTCCGTGGTGATCAAGGAATGATGCCGTGGCGTGTTCTCCATAGAAGCTAGGGAGGTACAGCTTCCGTTGCAAGAATATCATAAAATAATAAAATATATTATTTATTTTCTTATTGCTCCCAATCTCTTTTTTCGACGGCAAGACAAATGTTTTAAAATGCGATGCTGATACCACTTGAACAGCTCAGAAGTGAGCTGTTCGTGTGTTGGTGTTTTCTCACAGCCTACTCAAATATGGTAAATAATTGTGTAATGTTTTGTGAATAAACGCGAGCATGTAATAAGATGTACAAACGAGACGTTTAGGTTATTTATCTTATATTGTTTAAAATATAGTGCAATTATAATCGTGAGAAATGTTTAAAACAAACTTAAAAATAGTGCTGATGTAAGCTGTAGGCTAGACAGCTTACATGTCAAACGTAATGGAGATACCTGGACACTCAACTTCGCAAAATAGTTCTGAAACGATGGAAACTATATTATCTAAATGTGATGTGTTCAATTTAGTGATAAGCACAGGAGTTCTATTTTATAATTTTGAAGGTAAAAAAACAATTTATTTTAAAAGGTAAGCCAACTACAACAACAAAGTTAACCATACAGACTAAATGATATATAAGACGAAAAATGATCAAAAATGTGAATGGCTCACTGACTGCAACACTAAGTTGTTTTTATTTGGCTGGCTCCTGACTTCTTTTTCAAATGAAAAGAATTTGTAGAACAAAAAATGGATTTTTCGATTTAAACAATTTACACAAATTAATAAAAAGACATTCATCGTTTATAACACATATTCAATGTATTATTAAAGAAAAAACTATCGATGAAACAAGAATTGAGCATGCTTTGGACAATAAATTGAGAATAAGCCATGAACAATATAATCAAGAAGTACGAAAAAATCGCGAAATCCTTAATATATTTGTAGATGTGGTGTGTTTCCTAGATAAACATGAGCTTGGTTTTTGAGGCACGATGAATCGAAGAATTCTGCAAACAGGAGAATTTATGTGGGTTTCATTAATTTTCCACCAAAATTCGACAGCTTTTAAAAGCCCCTCAAATCTTATACAAAATGATTTAATTTCGTAGGAGAAGTTATACTAAGCGGTGGCGGTTCGTGGGTCAAGAGATAGGGAGGTCAATTAGAAAAGTTTACTGTATTACCTACCTTTTAGAGTGATTTAAATTACAAGTCGATCCTCTGGTCTTTTTGAGATGCAAAGTGGTCAATTACTTTTTCATTAAAGTCTTTTATCTTCTTTATTACTACCCTTTCTATGGTAAGCATAGCTAATGAAGATAACCTTTCCTGACCCATGGTATTTCTTAAAAATGTCTTTATTCTTTTTAAGGTGGAAAAATGTTCATTTTCGACGGTAGTGATAGGGAGAGTACACAAGATTTTTTTAACAGTTTGACACTTTCAGAAAAAGTATTGCACAAATTATTGTTAATAAAAAGCTGTAACAGAGCAACTGCACCTTCACTATTGAAAAAATCGTCTCGGCTATATAATACTTCTAATTCAGTTTTAAGTTTCAAATGATTTATGACTGGATACTCCGTTTTAACTAATTTAAACATATCTTGAGGAAAGCTTTTTTTTAATCTTTAAATCGATCTGCGTGAAATAACTGAGACACTGCTAAATGATTACTGAAGCCAAACCTGTTTTTGATCTCAGATGTAATTATATCACAAACTTCTAATGAAATTCTCCTTTTTGATTCTTCCGTTTTACATCTCTGGGTAGACTGCATGGATGTCTCCTCCAAATAGTTATTCAAAATTTTATTTCTGATGTCTTGGTTTAGAGTGTTGTTTTCTGATTTATTATCAATGATTTTTTCTAAACAATCTAATAATTTTGTTCGACAGGTATAAACAGTCTCTATGCACTTTGTATTAAAATCCCATCATGTTGGAGCCGCTTTAGGTAATCTCACCTTAACAACACGGCTGTTCTTTTGGCGATTTTCCAAAGAATGGAGAAAAGCTATGCAAATTCACAAAAAAAAATTTATGCTTTTATCCTGACTTTTTGTAAAATTAAATTTAGTTGATGAGCGTAACAATGAATAAAATATAATTCGGACAACACTCATATTTAATAGTAAAACACCCAAAACACTACAAAAACAAGTAGAGATTTACTAATAAAATGTTCACAAATAAAAACATTAAAAACAACGCGACATAATTTACCGACCAACTCGTACCTAGTCAGCATTAAGATTGCTCTACTGAACTTCGTGCGTTACCGTTTTCGTAAAATATGTCAGGGACATTGTCCCCGCCAGTGTTTTCTGTCTCTTTTGCTTTCTGACGATTCGCGCATAAGTCTATTTCACTTTAATTCATTGTAAATTCGGTCCGTAGCTAGCTTTGAGGACAAGTTGTGGATTGACCCAAGATTTTTAAATTCTATAAATGAATAATGTAATGAATATGAATGTAGATGCTCAGTGCTCGGAGGGGATATGAAATCCTACGATCTAGATATTTGATTAGTATTGTGCATAGAATGAACTAGAAACTTTAATATATTTTTTAAGAATATTAAAAATATGTATATTATATATTTTTAAACTTCAGAAAATGAATAGCTCTATTTTTTATTTGTATGTGGGAGGTCATTGAGCAAATAACACTATAGAAGAACCGCCAGTGCAAAAATATGGGGCGAAATAGAGGAAACTTCAGTTATTGCAATAATTATACTGGATGAAATTAATGGCGTGAAAAATATTTTGCCAGTTGTCGAAGGTTGTACGTTATGTTACAAAAAAGGTGACATTAAAGAACGATTTTTAGGATTATCAGACGTTTCTATGCAAAGAGCAGCAAATGCTCTTTATAACGTTGTGCAATCTATAGCTGGTGAACTTAATTGTTCATCGAAATTAGTCTTGCAAAGTAACGACGGAGCGGCAGTAATGACAGGTGAATTAGGGGGACTACAGGTTAAAGTAAGAGAAACTTATCATAATGCACTTTTTGTACAGTACATGGCAGATCAATTAAATTAGTGTTACAACAATCTGTTAGCAGTATCAAGGAATGCAAGTGCTTTTTCTACTTTAAGCGGCATCTCATCATTTTTCAAAATTGTCAAATGGACGAGTGCTTTAGATACCGAAGTTCATAAAGGAATACCCAAATTAGCTCCAACTCGATGGAATTATAATGCTGTATTGGTGCAAACTGTGTCTGAATATCGCCAGCCACCTTGATTTTTGTGAAAAAATATTAGAAAAGGAGGAATGGGATCACGAAACAGTAGTCTGTTTTAGAGATTATTTCGACATGTTGAAGACAGATAGTAATTTTAATCTTTTACTTCTCGTTTTCTCTGATATATTTCCGTTTTGCGATAACATATTTCCAGTTTTACAAATAAATCTAGTGATATAAATTTCTGCATAAAAAAGATCCAGAAATTCAAATCAATTGTTTTATCTAAGAGAGAACAATTTGAAAGCCTATGGAATAAACTAGAGCAATTGAAGATAGAAACTCATCCATCAAGAAAAATAATACGTACTGGTATCGTAGGAGACCAAAAAATGTGTTATCGGAGATTATTTTCAGAAATAATTGACAATATTTCTACACACGGATACTAGATTCAAATATTTTAACAAATTAAGATGTTTAGAGTTAACAAATTTTAATAGCCATACTACTACAATTCCGATGCTTTTGATTCTTTGAACAAAAATTATTCAGAATATTCTGTACTTCCTGCATTGCAATCCAAACTTTCAATGATATGCGACACATCTGAAGGGACAAATAAAAACAGTATTTGTGACTTATTGAAATCTCTTAATGATTGTGAACTAAATCAAGTTTGCCTTGAAATTCTTAAATTATGTGAATTAACTCTCACTACGCCACAAGTGCATCGACCGAATATGGTTTTTACGCGTTAAAAAGAATAAAAAATTTCATTAGAAATTCTATCGGTCAAGAAAGATTGACTAACATAGCACTGTTATCCATAGAAAAGGAACAAATTCAAGAAATGTCACTAGAGCAAAAGTTTTATGATGACGTAATTGATGAATTTGCAACATGAAGCCGAAGAATCCCGCGACATTTTAAATAAGGTAGATGTATATTTTGTAATAGCTTCCCCGTTTATAAAAATTACGTTACGCCACTGCAATGATGCATATCTGTAATTGTACATATGGGCGATTTGCATTTCATGTTGCTATATCTCTTTCATATCTATCATACTGCCAATATCCAAAACATTAAAAGTAACATCTTATACAATTAAACAAAAAAAATTCTTCTCTTTGTCCTGAATACAGCAGTATAAAACTTTGTCTGGTTATTAGTATGCAAGATTCAATGTATGGAATATTGACTTTTTAAGAGGGATATCTTGAATACTATTGAAAATAACTTCATCATTGTATTTTGGATAATGAAAAGGAAAAAAGAGATGTTATATTTAAAAAAATGTATTGCTGTAGCCCCTTTATTTTTAAAAACCACCAGTATATATTTAGTTACGTATTTAAAAAATTAAGAAAATAATACGGAATTTTGTTTTTTCCCAAATTTTATCTAACAAAGTACCTAAGTTAGAGAGGAGTCTATCTCGAGGAATCGCCTTATGTAATGTTCTCTAAAGCTCTATAAACCTTACGTAGACTATGTTTTATCATAAATTTTGGGCACTAATTTTGTAGCAACCCAAAATTAGGGCAATATGGAATATTTTTTAAATCTGCGTAGGATTTTTCTGTGTTCGAGTCAATCGATTTTTATCTAACAAATGTTTCAAATCGAAAAATATAAATAATACATTTAAATGAAAAAATTATGAAATTTTTAAAACATTGCACTTAAAAATTAGTAATTTATTTATTATTATTGAAATGTATTTGCGTTTGCACAGATCCTTATATTCTCAGATATTTCTTTGAGGAAATTCTGTAAATCTTGGATATTTATTTCTATAAAGCATATAATTATTAGATTGTATGTCCTCGTCAGTAAAAGTTTCCCAGGAAATATTTAAATGATATTCATCCTTCATTTAGTATTTGATTACCAGTATTCAGGATTCGAATACTACTTAGAAGGTATTCATTAGAGTATCCTAATTGCTTCTTTCTGTATTTAGTTCAGTATTCAAATACTTTAGCTCTGATTTATTACACTTTTAATATAAATTTTAAGTACCTAAGTTCTAAAGTACAAACTGTTTGTCAGTTTGGTTAGAGAGGGTGACCAAAAATAACATCAGAATTTTTACATATCAAAAATGATAATAGATGTCCGAAAATTCTTCCTGAGGAAGCTGTGGTGACAGTTTGAGGGAGGCACTTACATTCTGGTTTTGATCTTTTATTTCTAATAATATTTTGAACAAAACAATGAAATTTGGTACAAGGAGTAGATTTTTCATAAGGAATTTAATGGTTTTATCAAAAAGGACTGGAGAGGGTCATGGGCATGCGACCCGGCGAGAGGTAGTCTCAAGGTTTGTCATATTGTTTGCCATAAACTTTTTTCGACTTTTAGGCAGAGACAAAATTACGTAAAAGAGACTATTGATATAAAGCCGTAGGATGTACCGTTTATAACAAAATTTGCATTGAATATGTTACTGCATTGAAAATATTTCCATTTTCATTTTTCAGTTGAACCAAAGTAAGCGTTTAATTTGACATGTGAAAAAGAGTTTAATATTCTATTTTTATGTCATTAGTAGATTCATAAAAATTGTTTGAAGAGATAGAAACTATGTTGATATGTAAATTGTTTGTAATAAATGAAAACTAAGGCCTAGGAAATTCACTTTAAAAATTAATTATGTTGTAAATAGAGATCGCAGCTCAGTCATTTTGCGATTGAACATTTTAGGCGAGATTAGCTCGTGTGCGACACGTCATATTCACATGTGCAAAAATGATACAATACAAAATAGACAACATCTTACCTTATACTTTTGACGAGTGATTTTTTGTAATGTCCAAAATTAAATGAACATTGGACACTATTGCACTATAAATTATTTTGTAGCATTGGAATACAAGTACATTATTAACAATTGTCTTAAATGATCTGGAGTTAGAATCTGGTGTCTGTTCTTAAAAATCCATTTGTAGTCTGAAGACGACCATTCTACGTCTACAGATGTGACTGGACCTATTTAAAATACTGAAAGTTTCTTAAAGAAGCCACATTTACATTAGGATCCGAAAAGTTCACTTCTTTGCCTGTAAAAGGGTCCACTATAGCCCGTTTTTTCAATAACTTTTTTAACTCCCAGTTGAAGGTTAACCAATACTATATTTTCATAAAAATCATTGAGATTATAATACAGACCATTATAACTGAAAGAACTTGCATATAAAATATTTGTTACTGTAACTTCTGAAAAAAAACTTATAAATGAAACAAATCGAATTTTAAGTGCGAGTTTATTTAACCCACGATTAAAAAACTGGGCGTATATGATACATAGTATTAAATCCGGACTGTTATTCAAAACCATTGGAATTTTTTGTTTCACATGATCCACAATGGTTTTTTAAAACTGGAAAATAAATTATCGTAGATCATACAAAAAATTCGTTGCATCAACTAAACAAAATTGTAATGTTGGTTGGCACTCAGAGGGCAGAGGGAATTCGTGAAAAATTTCCATTTATGTAGGCCAAATTTTTATGAACAGTTGGATCCTCAATTGCGATGTATGTATGTCTTACATGTATGTTCGCTCAAAATATAGCTTTTTGTTGCTTCACTGCTTAATACTAACACTAATTAATAACGTGAGTACATAAATATGTTGTACTTTTGCAAAGAATTAGTAATATAGCAATAAAATAACATGAAACTGTACTAATTAATTGTTAAAAAGATTGTGTACCATTACATTTCACAATATTTATTCCCATTTTATTAGTTGTAAGTCTGTAACTGGAATGACTACCTGAGTTGCTGTCTCTAGTTATAAAGATAGAAAAATCAATAAATTCAAATAAAATATTAAATTGTTCTCCATTCACGATGAAGCAGTCATTCAACCTTTTTTGTAATTAACACTGACATCTTTGGAATACACCCTTGATTCGAATAGTTTGACAATCATTAAATACCCGTTACTCTAACTCCTCAAAAGTGTTTACATGTGCTGCATAATCGAGAGATTTTAAACAACCTCAAATGAAATATTTCAATGGATTCAGATCCAGTTAGTGAGCTGGTCCACCTCGACTAATCTACCTTTCAGGCACAACATCATCAAAATGTCGCCTTACGTTACACTAAAATATGATGAGGCCCCATGCATAAACCACATCACTGGTCGTGTCTTAGTAATCCATTTTGGTAGCTTCACCATTTAGGCGTTTCGGAATAACATAGGGCCCAATTAAATAATCATGAATCATAGCCTCCCAAGCGTTAATTGAAAATTTGTCCTGGTAGCGTGATTCACAGAAAGCATTATCGTATTCTTCAGGTCATACATGGTTTTTGCGAAAATTCACAATTTCATTTCGATTGAAGCTTGCTTCAGCAGTAAACATAATTTTGAGGGTAAATGTTGGACTTACGCGGTATTTCTCCTCCGACCACGACAAAAATCTAGGCTGGTGATCTTATACAGAGTAGTTCAAAAGTCACTTCTCTATTTTAAAATTTTGAATAACTTTTTTTACATTCAGCCTTATTATGTTTCTTCTTTTCTGATTAAGAAACAGCCCAAAAAGTTTTATATGGAGAAATACACACCTGTGGAACATGCCCAAAATTCAGAATACGCAATTTTACTTTTACCACAATTATTGCAGTATGGGGAGCAGTATAAGTTGCAATAAGATGGTGCGACAGCACGCACATCTCAAGCAACAGCAAGTCGTGATGGAAATTTTCAGAACAGAATAATTTTTCTTTGAGGCTTTGTAAAGTAAAATGTGTAGGTAATCGACCTCAAACATTAGACGACCTAAATATAATACAAGGAATGAAATTGCGGTCTTAACATTCGAAATTTTACAAGTCATTCAAAATGTCGTAGAAAAGGTTCGATACTGTAAACAGCCTGGTGTCAGTCATTTGATTGACTTCATATTTCAAAGTAAATGTAAAAAAACTTTTTATAAAATAAAGCTAGATTATTCCATTTGAACAATGCGTTTCTATTAAGTACTTATTATGTTGTTAAGAAGATAAATAGGATAGTGACTTTTGGACCAACCTGTACTTTCAGTACTCGTACCGTCCGCACATTATATGGGTAGAGCACCAGCTCATGAAAAGCCGCACAAAATATTTTTAGATTACTTTCTTGAGCAGATAATCTTCAAACACTGATTCTCGTAATATTGGTGACTGATAAGATTGTGTCTTCAACATCAGGTGTCCAAGTAGTCTTCTGTACCCCGCAGTTTTGTACTTTGGCTTTGCAGTATCAGTTTCTCTCAATCTGCGATGTATGTTTGATAAAATTTGGGCACAGGGCAGTTGCCCGTTTGAAAATCCTCATCATACAAACTACTGGCTAACAGTACATTTCTGTTGGTTTTTCTATAACAAAAAAAATTCTTCATTTGAATATTCAACCATTTTTGCCCATTTCGTATGAAAACTCTCAGAAATCTAACAAAAACTTGTAGATAGAAGCATAGATATCAAATTATGTGTAAAATTTTTCATTGACAGGCGCCTACTATGGATAATTTTGAAAATGGAAATAGGAACTTTTTCAGCGCAATAACTTATTCAATAAAGTTTTTCTCATAAACGATACATCCAACGGCTTTCCATCAAGAGTATCTTTTTTTATGTAATTTTGTCCAAGAGTGCCGAAAAGTCGAACAAGTTTGAGGTAAAAAAATATGACCCCACTGGTCGCACGCCTATGACCCTCTTTAGTCTTCTTTGATAAAATTAGTCGACTCCCCCTTCTACCAAATTTCACTGTCTTAGCGACAGAGGGCCAATCCCAAATAGCCCGCTCTATTGATTAGTTTGTCATGGTTCACCGAACCGTGGTAATAGTTTAGGTATAAATAGGATACATTGTTAGCATCCCCAGATAATGTCAAATTGGTTGACGAAACTCTCGTTGAGTGCAGTATATAGTGTTTTGATGTTTCGTGCAAATCTACGTCAGTGTTAGTTTCTGCAAAACTGTGTTAGTGGAAATTAAAATAACGTTACTGTGCCGGCGGAATCCACATTAGTGAAAATTTATATATCATCGGTGTGCAACGAAATTAATGCAGAAATTGTTTGCGTTGAAAGACAAACATGTATGGGTTAGTGTAGATGACACCGCCGCCGCTAGTGGTAAGAACATCGCAAAGGTATTGATTGGGAGGATGGATAAGACAGTGGCAATACCAGCCCGCTTAATATCAACAATGGTGTTAGAACGCACACATAGAGAAACGGTATATGAATGTGTGGATAGCAGTCTTAAAACACAATTGGACGAGAACTATGAAAATAATAAAGAACGTGTTTTGCTGTTTGTAACGGATGCAGCTTCGTATAAAGGCGACTGGACAGCGCTTAAAATACATCAATTCTAATCTGATATATGACATGTTTATCATTTCTGTGAATATGATTACACCGTTATCCTGGATCCGCCCCTAATAATGACATCATATAATATTCGGATCCGGGCTCTAGCAATTAGACATAAATCTGGTAATGTGGAAGTTCTTCAACGTATTTGTGGAAACTGGTAATTTCACAATGAAGCATGCATATGTGCACATAAAAGTACTTTTGAGCAATTTCTGTGAGGTTTAATTTTTTGTTTCGTTGTACCCAAGAATATCGTACTTCTTCACAGACACCAAATTACTTACATATTTTCAATACAAGTCAAAGGAGCTTCAAAAACGAAACTGGACGGCCGACTTTTTTAAAAAATGTTTGGAGCACGGTATGAAGTAATTATTGTAATATACTCGTATGTGAAAAAAATATTTAAAATGAGATTGAATAAATTAATAATAAATTTCAATTTGTCTTTTGATTAAAAATTTATTAATACAACTATTTTTCTTTTTTAAATGACAAAAGCAACACTGTAAAACCGTAGCAATGATAAAATAAGTTGAGTGTGATATCCTTATTTCTTCCGTCTTCTATTTATAATTACTGTCTAATCTAAATACATTGCCATTTCTGGATAATTTCATTTTAAAATAGGTTTGAGTTAAAAAAGAAAGTTGTAAGAATTTTTTACCTCTGTTGGATCAATATGTCCATGACAAATTTTTGTAAGTATACTCCAAACTTCCTGTATACAAAATTTATTTGTTTGTCAGGGAAGTTAATGGAAGTTAAAATTAGAAAATTGTTATATCGACTATTTTATTCATACAATTTTATTCCAATTAGAATACAGAAAATTATCAATTTAAACGAAATAATTTTGATTATTTTACCATCACAATACGTTTAATTTTACTTTACTTTACTTTAAAAATATTATTTACGATTCTTTAATAACATCTCAGAAATGTGGAAATTAATACAAAATAAATGTATGTTAACTTTCTGACATTTCTTTTGTTCATTGAAATAAAATTAACAGATATGGGTTAGTCTAGTTTTCGTGATTTGAATGAAAACGAATTGTATAATATAGCTTCCTGTATAGCAACAAATTGTTTCAAATTCACAGAAACTGCCAACTTTGCTCCTGTGCAGCAAGCTATCGGAATATAACCAATAATTTAAATGCCCTTATGGTATTACTACAGATAAAATGGAAAATTTAGGAAGTCATAAATACACAGATTATTTGGGTTTAGCTTAAATGGAATCTAACTCTAGGCTATAATTTTTAGTGGGGTATTGTTGTAACTAAGGTTTCATTGAATGCAATTACATATAGATTTTGATATTGAATTTAGGCGAGTTTAATTAAACTCTGCACGAAAATATTTTAGAAATTTTATTGAACGCAAATATAATTTGGTTCTTTGAATTAACGTTGTAGATGCAGCAACTTAATGAAACAAAATAATACATCTGTAATAATCTAAAGATTATCAGATAGGTAGATGAACAGAATGATTAGATTCCTCATCAGATACTTTTAACTCGAAATCAAACAAGATGGAATACTGGAAATATCACTCTGGAGGGTTCGTTTAGTTCTAAAAGTTAAGAAATAGATAGAAACTAACTTTTTTATAATCCGATTGCAAGTATTCTCTGCGGATTCAGGGGTTTGAAGGAAATGAAATATCTTAAGGAAACATCTTCTAGTATACTTAATTATTTTAAGAAAAAAAAACTCAACTATATTACTTTTCGGTGGTAAATGACGTATTTAAATTTGGAGAGACTTTGCATGTAAAAGTGCGATACTTAATTTGTAAATTAACAAATTAGTTATTTTTTGATGTAGTTCTTTATACAGTGCGTCCATAAAGTATTGCATATTTTGTATTTTGTGTGCTACTACACAATTTGGAATGCTACTGTACTTACCATATGTTTTAGAAAAAATGGTGCCCCATTTAAAAATATTCGATGACGTCATAACTCAAATATGAATTTACCCTGTAAGTTGGAGTTCAAGTTCAAAATATGCATGATTAAGATAAAAAAAATTAGCTTGTGACGGGATTTTTCATTAAATTAATCATGCTGAAAATGAACTTGAGCAATAATTTATAACAAAAAAAGTTCATTATTAATATGCTGTAGAGCCAGAACGATTGAAGAAAGACGGGTGAAATTTGGATTATTTGGAATGCTTATTCAATGTACTTTTTTACGGGTTTAGAAAAAAATTCTATATTCTCTTTAGAAAATATTTGGTGGCATTATAACTCGAACATTGATTGCCCAGTAAGTTGGAGTTCAAATTCAAAATATCCGCAATTAGGATAAAATATTGGTTTCGGATTGTCATTACAATAGTTACTGCAAAAAATTTGTGCAATACTCTATAATAACAATACAATACTGTAGAGCCACAACGGCTGAAGCAAAATGGAATAAATGTAGGTTACCTGGAATCCTAATTCAATGTACTTTCCACATGTTTAAAATAAAATAGTATGTTCGATTAGAAAAATATCAATGACTTCATAACTCGACCAAGAACTACCCTGTAAGTTGGAATTCGATTTCAAAATATGCGCAAATATGATAAAAAATTGGTCAGCCTCGGAATTATTTATTAAAATGATTATTCTAGTTGAAAATGAATTTGTGCAATACTTTACGGGCTCACTATATAAAGATCATTTAACATTTTACGTGGCAGAGATATAATTTTTCTATAGCTGGGTGAAAATTAGAACAATTCTCAAATGCGGTATCTAAAATAATAATTAGTTAAATACAAATACAAAAAATTTATAAAATATATTTAAAATACATCCCTACATTTACAATAAGAAAATCACTAAATAGTGAATATCTATAGACTGGAGATAGTGAAATAAGTATGTAAAGTTTAAAATAGCGTTTAAAACTCCACCCAGCTCTTAAAGTCCATAGATTCATATTTGCGCCATCTGCGAAACATCCTTATAACTATCTTTCGGAGAGGATAACAGCTGGGGCTGACACGACTATACCAGACACTTTATCAGGTGGCTATAATATTTAAACCATCTGAAATAATAATATTTAGGTACGGTCAGCTCAAAATTACAAAACCAAGTTGATTACAATCAATGATAATATTGCCAGTTTTAGTTTCAAACACACGATCGCCAACATAATGCCTTTTCAGACTAACTATTCGATATGTATATATTGTGTATATTATGTTATCCCCCTCCCAAACGAAACTAACATAAATCAACCGTGATTTTAATTTAAGAAATATGAAAGCTCTAGGTATCTATTTACCATCCTATGAATCTTGCAACAGTGTCTTTGATTACTTAGTACCATTGCGTTTGTTAGAATTTGTTGAAAATAAAAAAAGTCATATATAAACTCCCGTATGGCTTTGGATTCAAATATTCCATTTTCCTGCGATAATAGACTCATTTAGTATTATTTTTTATTGCATATTCTGAAAGTTTGCACTATTTTTAGGAAGTTTGTAAAAAAATTTATTTTTCAGACACCATTGACTGGAATGAAAAGTTTCTTTTCAGTTGTGGCAAAAAGCTATGCATAGGGTCGATCCATTAGACAGTAAAACGACTAAAAATTGTTGTCATTTTAAGCCAAGTTTTCTTGATTTTAGATAGGAGAGAGATAGTTTTATTCAGATTATTGTTCTTTTTCTCACAAAGTGTTTATTTAAGCTACCAATTTCCTGGTATTTATACTAAACGTATTACCACATATTCAGGCAATAAGAAAAAAGAAATTTTTGAAAACATTAGAAGAAAATAAATACAAGTAAATTGGCAAATATAAGGTTAAAATTGTAAAGATAAAGCTTATGTTAAAATACAAATATATAAAGATTTGTCCATATTACAAGTAATAAGCAGCCAAACAACAAAATACATCACTTTAAAAAACATATGTTTGACTGTAAAATAAAATCTTAAAACAAATGAACCAGTCTACGATATATTATGTGTTCATAGATTAATGACAGGTGAATGTAGGGAACTCTATCTTGAAATATAATAATGTGATCTTTCAAGTTATGTGTCACCCTGTCAGGTTTCTCATTACTAAGTTTAATAAGACTAATTGAAAGCAGATCTAAAATTCTAAAACTAGCTCAAAAATCCACAACAACCAACACCCAAACCCCAAAACTCATTCCTTTTGCAAAAATAGATTCCGGGGCCCGGATGCCGGCCGCTGTGAGTCAGTTTTTTTGCAAAAACAACTAGTGATAACACAAGATAAAAGCTTAAATAAAGAGTTGGTGAGAAAAAGTCCCTATTATTACGCCACCAATAATCTGAGTATTATGGACTCACACGGGTACCACTTCCCTAATTTTAGGTAGTTTTATATTTATTTATGCACCATGGCAGTAAAGTAAGTGTTTTAGTTCCGGCATGAATAGTCATGCAAGGGACTAAAACACACTTTACTCTCGGCATACAATATTTTTTTTACGAGGGGCACAATTTTTATTACAAAAAAAAAATGAAATATAAAAACCAACGAACATAATTTGCCACGAAGCTTTTGTATTTTACTCCGAATTTATCTAGGTATCCTTGTATTTAACTGTCTGTTTGACGTTATTTTTTACTTACTTCCGTTTGACGTTTAGATTACTAAATATTACTAAATATTATTAATTACCAAATATTATAGACTGTGAAAATTACCTTGTTAATATCATTTTGGTTTGAAATAAGTTATTTTTTATGATTTGTAATTTTGACTCTTAATTTTTTGTTCTTTCTACCGTTAAAGGTTTGACATAATAGAAATGTTGATGTTAAGTTATGTTTGTATTGTTCATTGATTTCCATTGCGACTTTAAATCCCTCAGGGAATAAACGCTCGTTTTATTCCCAGTTTTGAGGCGAGGTCTGTACTCATTTACGGACCTCGGCTTTCAGGCAGTAAAATACTGTTGTATTCTCGTTCATACAAAAAATTATTTTTGGCTCGAAGAAAACATAGAAAATTATAATGTGGCAATTAAATTAAGACCTGGTATTATTCCGCATATCTTTTGATTGTCAGAAAAACTGAATCCGGTTGCATAATGTTATTGCTCGAACAGAATTTTTAAATAGACAAGGGCAAGCGGTAGCAGCTTTTACTTCAGGCAAGTTGGAAGAATCTGTTTTTATGTAATTAATATCACACATTGTTAATGGCATAGAATACCGTAAATAAACTACTTAAAAATATCGTGGTCACCCGCCGTATACTAATAGTTATACACGAAACAGTTTATAATAATTGAAAAAATAGGAAATAGCATATTTCGCTGAATGAGTCTAGTGATGAGGAATGACAGACTTTCACTAGTAGAATCAACAGAGATTTACTTACAGAGTTTATTATACTTATATTTTGTTATATTTCGAGTCATAATTAAATATGTAAGTATGTACTTAATCCTTGATTCAGTGACATTAAAGGAGAAGTGCTCATAAAACCCATATTTTTATTGGAATTCCTCATGGTTCTCCTACTCGGTCTAGCCTTTCATAACACATACGTCCATAAGCTCCACTCATAATAATCTTGAAGTCTTTCAAATTTCCAAGTACAGAGACAAGACTCTACCAGCTGCCTTAGCTAGTAAACACTATTATTACTAACAATCGTAGGATTTGGTATTCCCGATGAAAAGACAGGTTGGCTTAGTGATTTATATTTTGTAAGTGTGAACGTCGACATGCATATTTTTAATTACAACTGGGTACTTCACGCTTTCGCAATATCAATAAATAACCAGATACTTGAAGTTGGGCCTTACCAAGTAACGAACGTTTTGCAAATGCAAAAAATCATAGTCACGTGCCGTACAAGGAACAACGCAATCACATGTTTATATTATATTTATATTGAATAGAATATAATAGAATTTTATTTCCCCATTTAACAAATATATTTTAATAGAATACATAAAAAAATATAAAATAAAACAATTTCATTAAGTATATAATTTACAATTACATATTTCATTTGTTCATGGAAAGTTACCTTAGAAGGCATGAATAAATGTCAAATAAGTGGGCGCATAATGAAATAACAAATAAGACTTTAATTCAGAGATGCTGTTGAAGATGTAGGTGTGTAATAAAAATTTTAGTTCCTTTTTTCATAGTTCTCAAATTGCGGTTTTGAGTTATTCCCTGTGGTAAGTGATTAAATATCTTCGTGCCATTGTACAAGGCATCGTTTCTATTTTTATTGTAATAATATGTAGGAAGCAATAATTTTTTATTGATTCTTGTAGAATATACGTGGGTGTCGGAAGGTGTTTTTAAGAGATCCATGTTTTTGTAAATTAACGTGACTATTTTGTAAATATACAAGTTTGTTACAATAAAGATAATTAAATTCCTTAAAATAAAAACAACATGAATCTCTAGGTTTTAAGTTACATAACAAGGTTACTCTTTTTTTAAGTTATAAAGAGAAAAATAAGTTAAAGTAGAGCCTCACCAAAATTCAATTCCGTATTGTAGCAAGCTGTGAAAGTATGAATAATAAACGGAGAGTGCGGGTTGGAATCCTAATTCCCCTCTTACTGTACCTATTGCATAAACGAACTTACTGAGTTTTCCATTTAGCTCAGAGATACGAGTATGCCAACTAATGTCCTTGTCGATATATATTCCCAAAAACTTTATATTTTCAGTAGCCTTAATGTCTCCAAAATCTGAACTTATGGTTGCTTGTGGAACTGATTTAGATATTTGGAAAGATATATTGTTTGGTTTTTTTTAAAGTTTAAAATAAGTTTATCGACAAGTGGTTTAAACTTGTTGACACAAGTAAATAATTCTTGACTATCTAATAATAGTTGTTGCAAATCACTGATTTTGTTTAGGACGCTAGTATCGTCAGCAAAAAGGATAAAAGTTGCAGATGGTAAGTTATATACTAGGTCATTTTTGTAAAATGAGAACAGAATAGTCACCAAAATTGATCCCTGAGGCACAACGCATCTCAAAATTTAGATTCGGACTGTACGTTTTTATAAATGTCATCTGCGTAATCTGCGAGTTCTATAATGATTTCGCAATCTGTCAAATTAGACTTAAGCCATCTGTGTGGTATACCTCTAATTTCGTAATACTCTAATTTTGGTAATAATATATTATGGTCCACACAGTCGAATGCTTTAGACGTATCGCAAAATATTGCCATAACTTGTTCTTTGTTCTTCAAAATTCTGCTTATTTTGTCAATCAGTGAGAATATTGCATCAGTTGTGCCGATATTTTTTAAAAACCAAATTGACATTTTGTTATTATACTATTCTTAGAAATGTAATTTATTAGGTCATCTTTGATAACGTATTCAAGAATTTTTGAGAAGGATGTTAGCAGAGATATCAGGCGATACATTGTAGGCAGATATTTTTCTCCTTTTTTGTGCAGAGGTTTAATAATCGCAAGTTTAATTTTTCTTGGGAATATTCCTGTGGACAATGAGAGGTTAAATAAATAAGTCAGCGGCTTTTTAATTAAATCTATGTGCTGTTTGATTAAACATATTGAAATTTCGTCAAAACCACTTCACTTTTTTTGTTTTCATGTATTTACTGCACTTTTTACGTTCTCTTCTGTCACAGTATGGAAGAATAATGAATTTGAAGTTAACTTTTTGCAAATACTTTTGTGGGCAGGTATTGGCAGGAATATTTGACGTCATGTCGAAGACATGTTTACTATGGAAGGAATAACATTTATTTATTTGCCACTTCCTACTGCTCTATTGTAATTATTGTATCATTTTATTTACTTAATTTCTATGGAAAAGTAATATGAATGTAATAGCCGTTTTGGAGAAATACTAATTCCTCCCATCTTTAATTATTACTTATTAAAAAAAAAATAGTTTCGGCTTCAAGGGAAATAACATTATAAAACATTACTAAAGACCGCGAGTAAATAGTAGATTCCAGGTACGTATATACATTGTATCATAACCACATGTTGAAAAATAGATGTTTTTGCAGAAGAACAATTTTAACTCTTTCACTGATTCACTGCGGCACTCGATTTCGCTATACGGGTCGTTGGAACGGCTGCGGTAACCGCTTGCGGCAATATACGCTTCCCGCAGTTAACCCCCAAAGTGATGCTTGTTATACTTCATTCTAAGAAAAATTTGGAACCTCGACTTGGAGAAATAAAGGATGTGTGTTATTCTATGTAAGCGACGCAGCTTCCTATATGAATGCATCTGCACTGTGCTTAAAAAACACAATAGGTATGTAAATTTATTACATGTAACATGTTTGGCACATGAACTCCATCGCACTGCAGAAACTGTTAGAGATTGCTATCCCACAATAGACAAATTAATAGCCAGCGTGAAGAAGATATTTTCAAAAGCGCCATCTCTGAGAAAATTATTTGAAGACGAACTGCCACCTCGATGTGCAATAGCTAACGTAGTAAACATTGTATTCGATCTACACCAGTCCGTTTTTTAGTTATCAGGAGACTACTGAAAGTGTGATGAATAAAAGTGAAAGAGTTTTATAAAACAATTCCCGGTTTCGAATACTTTATGGCATTGCGGACCTCCTTGTAAGTAAAGAGGTGTAGACATTTCTCAACACAATAAAAACGTGCCTTCCTTGAAATATTTCATATATTTCATATATGCTCCTCTTGCTTCTGTAGACGTTGAAAATCGTATTTCTCATATAAACGGATTTTTAGCGGCAGGCGTCCAAAGTTAACTCCTGAACATCTAGAGATGCTGCTAATTTATTTGAATTTTACAAATTACTAGTGTGCAGTGCTGTGTGTTCAGTGAAATATTTATTGCTCCTGTTTTTTGGATACTACAAAAGAGCTAATTGAAAGGTAATATACCATTTATCACATCTTTATTTGTGTATGTGAGCGCGGTGTCCTGAATCAGCCCCTGGTTTTTACGTCATCTACGATTTATTCTCGGACATTACTAATGAAATATTTCTTAAAACAAGTAGGTTTTATATCATTTAACATTCCAGAAAGAAAATGTACACCAACACAAAAATAAATTAAATCGTAGCAAATACTTCGAACCAAAAAGAATGATTACATTGGGCTGAAAACTGTATAGGAAACAATTTAAAGTTTAGATCAGCAATTTGTATTCATTATGCCAAATCATGCAGAAAGTTTTACGAATTCGGTTATTGTTATTTGATATTTATTTAATCCTCTTGTATTTTGTATAGGGAATAAATAAGGAGTAATGAACGTGTTTGTAATTACAGGGTGGTGCTTAAATAGATCCTCAAACCTGCTTGAATTATATACAGGGTTGTCATATATTATCGAAACTGTCTGATATCTCCATTATTTTTAAAAATATGACAAAATAATATAATGGGATGAATTGTTTGACACAACGTTATCTTTCATTTTAACGCAGATGCATGTAATTTCATCCAAAATATCCTCAACCTTATTTTAAATAAAACACACATGCATGTTTGATGAGTATATTTAAATAAGAGGAAATTAAGGGAAACAATTGCAACACGTAAAGATGAACGTGTCAAATAATTAAAAAAATACAAAAACAACAAGAAAATATTGAAACTGAACATCTTGACAATAAGATAATCTTTCGCGAATATTTTGTAGTGTCGTTTACAGTGATTCTGGTAATATTTGTTTGATTTCTTTAGTAATCCGCTGTTGGACTTCTTCAAGATCATCTGCACCTAATCACATAACATTATTCTTCAAACACCTTCACAAGAAAAATTACTAGTGGAGACAAGTTTGAAGAGCACTCTAGCCACTCTATGGAATCCAACTATTAAGAGTGGCGACGGGTGACCTCGCTGTTTTTGACTTTGCCAAATGAGCGAAGTTGCTATGCGCTGACTACCAGCTAGGGCTTAACCTTATGAAAAGATTAAGCAACAGCTGATAACCAGTGATTAGTCAATCGTTTCATTTAGTTAACTGCTGCCCATCAACGCTCCCAATATTTATGTTCGCTAAACGTGCCCATTGTAGTGCTTGGTCTTTCATTGAATAAACTAAATATATCAAGAGCTACATCCGATTCTAACCAAATTTTATAAGATGGTAAGAATTATGACAGTCTTGAAAATGACTTCGTCAGAGTTGCAAATGTGGCTTCTTGTATATTTAACAATATGCAAAATCACTTGTCACCTTTACGAATTGATTGATATATGCTTTTTTGTCTATAATAATTAAAAACTTGCAGAAAAATGCAAGCACTCTTCCAAAAATTAAATAAAAAAACTGTGGCTACTTTGAATTAATTATTTAATGGTTTGAAATATTTCATTTATTCAGTAATCATCTTTTTGTCAAAACTGGTAATCCACATTTCATTGTTAACAGAAAAAGAATGAACTAAAATTTTGATGAAATCGTAGTATGAGCAATAAATAAGAATAGCTATGGTGAAGGTATATTACATATATTTTCAATTAAGTTTATCTCAATCGTTTAAGAAAATTTAGACAAACATAGGGTGCGAATGATTATAATGTATTATAATTGTAGTTGGAATTTCCTAGTACTGTGACAAGCGGCAATAAAATCCTATGAACTCTAATGGCGTTATGAGATGCACATTCCCTCAATAACGCAAACGAAACTATGGAATGTGTTTTAAAATTAAAACAATTTCGTCACCACAGATTAGTTAGTTTATACAAATTGCCATCGAATCGAGTCAATATTTAAGCCTTCAAACATTATTGTCCCCTGATTTCTTGATGAAAATTTAACTAAACTTTGGAGTTTCTCACTTAATATAATATAGCCGTTGTCCTACCTTATATCCTAATGCAAGTAAAAGTTATGGAATTTGCAAATATTAATACTAGCATTTTCTTTGTAAATAGTAGTCGATGACCAGATAAGCATATCTGGTTACAAAACTCTGCCCCACATTATGATGCTTGGCAAGTTTCTCATGCATTTAAATTATGTAGTTGCTGAATGATGCATATGCGAGGGGTTACATCGAATATTCAACTTGATCCAGGAACCTCACCCTTTCAGTAAAAAGTATGGTCTACAAATGTAAACTATATAATCTGGAAAAATAAATTAAAAGCATGATAGTAAACGAAATAAGACTAAAAGGAACTGTCACTCTTGAAAAGGTTTTGAATAGTTTTTAATAGATATTGCTAAAAAGCTCGAATGTAATTTAAAAAAAAAAAAATTAGGTTTTTTTGACCATGAAATTGTTTTGAACCATTGATAAGACGAGACTAACAGTAACATGGTTTCCATAAACATTAAGCCATTCGCTACTATACTCGAGATGCCAACTTGATTGACGAAACACACGTTGAGTATAATAGCGAGTGTTTTGGTAATTCTCGAAACTATTTCAGTAGTACTTTAATTTTTTGAATATAATTTTATTCTAATTCTGACACGATTTTCCACAAAACACGAAAAAAAAACACATACTGCACTCGACGCACGTTTTACCAATCAAGTTGGCATCATCTGGAGATGATTAAAACTCAGTTCAGTTTTGAATCATCTCCAGATGATGCAAACTTGGTAGGCGAAACGAGCGTCAAAAGCAGTATGCTGTGTTTCGGTGTTTTGTGGAAAACCACGTCAATGTTAGCTTCATATCATATGTTCCAACCCACTGCAGAATTATCTTCATGTGTAAATAAATAACACTTATAAACTAAAGTTGAATCAACGCTTCGAATCGCTGATTAATGTTTAGTCTCCACTTTAAATATTAATAATTAAGTGTTTCCACCTAAGGAGTAACGATAATATCAGTTAATATAAGGAGTGTCTTTTATAAAATTTAGCGCTTTTTATCTAAGCCAGTATGTCAAACAAATTTATGTGAAACATCATTTGTAGCCCCTAAGTGAGGTTTTGTTCAGTATGGAACGCTGGCCAATTACTGAAGAAGTCGTTCTGTAACTCAAGTTCAACGAATTAATTACAGCGTAGTGTTGCTCCTTCTGCAAACAGAATTCTAGAGTGAGCAAAGCAATTTAATAGAAATAGTAAAAAATGCTAGACAGAGAGAGACCAAGGCCCGTTTATTAAGAACTCCTGTTAAAATCCTTCTAGTTAGGAATACGCTAGATGACAGTCAAAGTTATACTGCGCAATGTATACCACAACTGCAAATTTCTCACTGCTTATCAAATTTTAAAAAAGAATTTTCGTTATATTAGTTTCAATAATTTCAATCAGTTGACGAATTTCGCATTTTGCAATTTTGTGAATGGATCCTTGAATGGGCGCAATAATTTTATTGGTAATTTGATTATGAGCGATGAAGCTCATTTTCAATTTAGTGTTGAACGAAATAAGTAGAAACAACTTTTTTGGACTGCACAAATTCTCAAATTGTTTGTAAAAAACCACTACAATCATAAAAGATTACAGTTTAGTGTGGTATACAGAACACTCTTTGTTCGTTTGAAAATGGTCCACCTTTTTATTTATTAAAAGTATTAAAAAAATTCTAATTTGCGTCGACTTTTGTTACAAGGGTGAATTTTTTTGACGTTTAGGTATTGATTCATCCCCCTAACCACCAAAACCCCTAACTTTATAACACTGAATAAAACCACTCCACTTGTCATACACAATTTTAAAGCTAATTCTATCGCGACTACAACTGTTTTTCAGGTTTTGAAATCGGTTGGGATTTGGGAAGTAAAACAACAAATTTCCAGTTATTAACACTTTAAGGTTATGCTTGTAAAATATATACTATTTAATAAAATATATCATTTTAAGCTTAATATAAACAACAAATAAGAAATAAATACCTAAAGAATATTTTCTAATAGTTTTTATTTTCAAAAGTAATAAACTGTTATATAAAAAAACTATAAAATATTAAAAACCGCCACATTCCCAATTATTGGCATTAAAAATCCAATAACTAGGACGTTGCGCATCTAGCTATTGGCAAAACCTAAACTACCTACCTAGGTACCTAGGTAGGTATATACTAAACATTGAATAATTAACTAAACTAAACAATAAATAAACAAACGTATTACTATTATATATATACATATACAGGGTGTCCCAGCCTCGCGTCGGCCAAATGTCCTGGCTCTCTTATCAGAGATATCGAAAAATTTCAAAAACGGGGTGATAGAGGGCGCAAAGGTGCATAGTTGAAAAGTATTTTGAAATATACAGAGTGATCCATTTAGGCGTGACGACATAAACTTATGTTTTTTTAAATGGAACACTAGGTATATTATTTTACCTATTTGAATTCTCCTTTTACAGAAGACTCAAACGATATGCCACTTGATGGGTCTACGATGGGTCGGTACCATGATATGGGTGAGTTTGTACCAAAAACATGCCAACTTTGTGAGCTCACTGTGACGTAATGGAAGAACATTTTGAGATCTAGATTGTGTCAAAAATTGTCAAAGGCCCTGTAGTTTACGCTACTGTTATCGGATCTAACGAAATCGGTCATTTTATACAGGGTGAGTCAGGAAGCGCCAAAACTACTTTTTCTCATTTTTTTCAAATGGAACGTCCTGTATATTATGACACCAAAGGAAAGCCCTTTGAAAGAGCTTTCCACTGATATAAAGGTTCAAGGGTTTATCTATCATGGGTGCCAAGAATTTGATGGCAAAGTGGCACAATTCGAGGTTTATTAAAAAATTACGCTCAATATTCAATTGTTTTATGAATTTTCGCTGAAATCGGCTTTTTTCAGTAAGACAATTTCGAAAATAATGATATCAACTTATCTTCACCATGATAGTTCTCTGCGGACAAAAAAAAAATCAAGAAAAAGAGGAAACGAAAACTTTATTTGGAAAGAAACTGGGTGGAAGCACTGGAAATTAAACCAAATGTTCAAAAATGTTCCCATTCTCCCTGATACACAGCCGTAAACGATTTTCAGTTGTTCTTCGAACATCGGCTAGTGTAGCTATTGAAACATTGCGAAATGTTGCAGGGATTCTTTCCTGCATCTCCTCCCTGGTTGTGGGCCTCACCCTGTAGACCTCCTGCTTCACATAACCTCATAGAAAAAAATCCAAAGGAGTTAGGTCTGGAGACCGTGCCGGCCATCTTATGGGTCCTCCACGACCAATCCATTGTTCCCCTCTCCAATTAGTTAAAAAATCGTTAACTATTCGATGGTTATGTGGGGACGCACCGTCGTGCTGGAACCACATGTTCTCTCTGACGTCTTCATCTACATCTTGAAGCAGCCCCTCTAAATTCAAACACAATAAATTGTGATATCTTCAGCCCCATCCTCAAAAAACCACGGTCCAATGACATGGTTGTCTATTATACCACCACATACATTAATTGACCTTCGATTTTGGTGATCCACTTGCCTGACCCAGTGCAGGTTTTCAGTCGCATAATAATGCATGTTATAGCGATTTACTGTCCCATTACTGCGAACGGTAGCTTCATCGGTAAATAAAACCTTTGATAAAAATTGGGCATCTTCGTTAATTTTATTTAGCATTATATTGCAGAAATTAATACGATTTTGAAAATCTTCCCCATAAATGTCTTGGTGTAATTGAATCTGATAGGGGTGATATTTGTATTTATTGATGATACGATTTACAGAAGTTTTACATACATCGGTTTATTGTTCAATTTCACGACAACTTATGTGAGGAGTCTCTTGCACATGAAGCAAAACTGTCAATTCGTGTTCTTCATTATTTACAACCAGTTCCTCAATTTTCTTTTGGTATAACACACATTACCAGTGTCCTCAAATCTTTCTTTCAAGTTTTTGAATGAGTTGGGATCAGGAGTTCGTCTCTTGGGGTATTTCATTCCATAAATCCTTGATGCCAATAAGCAATTCCTATCAGCTTCTCCCAAACAATATATCATATCAGTTAACTCTTGTTGGGTGAATTTCATTGTTACTCGTTCGTTTATACTAATTGTAAGAAAAATATATACACTCGAAATTTTACAACAATAAACTATTGACAAGACTGGTACTTTTATGACAGGTACCTACTTGATTCTTTTGAATTTATTTCGACAAATTGAAAGTTAGAAGCAATTTGAAAATCTCTACAATTTTTTTTATTTATTCTTTCGATGATAGTACGTGGAACAACAGCTTCCGAAACTTAACAAAAATTTTACTATCTTTCATTGAATCGAAAATAAAAGTATTTTTTGGTCTTATTTTAGAAGAATGAATTACACCATTTTTAAAGCTGAGAAAAAAAATACTCCGGAAAGCTACGTTTTATTAAGCATCGTTCTAAAATAATAAATCATTTCGCGACAAAATTACGTCGGGCTAGAAAAGACTTGTCATGACATGAATTTATACACGCATATCAGAAAAAAAAATTAAATTTACTAGGCGTTGACTATTTTATACTTAAGTATTTTTCTGCACTGAAGTTCGGTATTTTTCTCCAGTATAAGAATAATTATTTTTGAAATTTTCTTACTGAAAAGCGCCGATTTCAGCGAAAATTCACAAAACAATTGTTTTGTGAATTTTTTAATAAACCTCGAATTGTGCCACTTTGCCATTAAATTCTTGGCACCCATGATATATAGACCCTTGAACCTTTATATCAGTGGAAAGCTCTTTCAAAGGGCTTTCCTTTGGTGTCATAATATACAGGGCGTTCCATTTGAAAAAAATGAGTAAAAAGTAGTTTTGGCGTTTCCTGACTCACCCGGTATAAATCGACAGACTTCGTTAGATCCGATAACAGTAGCGTAAACTACAGGGTGTTTGACAATTTTTGACATAATCTAGATCTCAAAATGTTCTTCCATTACGTTACAGTGAGCTCACAAAATTGGCAAGTTTTTGGTACAAACTCACCCATATCATGGTACCGACCCATCGCAGACCCATCAAGTTTGAGTCGTCTTTTAAAGGAGAATTCAAATATGTATTAATATACCTAGTGTTCCATTTAAAAAAACATAAGTTTATGTCGTCACGCCTAAATGGATCACCCTGTATATTTCAAAATATATTTAGACTATGTACCTTTGCGCCCTCTATCACCCCGTTTTTGAAATTTTTCGATATCTCTTATAAGAGAGCCAGGACATTTGGCCGACGCGAGGGCTGGGACACCCTGTATGCATGTATATATGTATATATATATATATATATATATATATATATATATATATATATATATATATATATATATATATATATATATATATATATATATATATATATATATATATATATATATATATATATATATATATATATATATATATATATATATATATATATATATATATATATATATATATATATATATATATATATATATATATATATATATATATATATATATATATATATATATATATATATATATATATATATATATATATATATATATATATATATATATATGTTAGATTACGGTTTCCGTAAAGTTGTTTTTAAAAAAACATTTATTTAATTAACATGGACTCAACGTTGAGTCTTGGTAAAAATACAATTAATTGAATTGAATATAATTTAATGTAACATGTCGAAAGTGAGTATAAGAACTGAGTTAACAAATGATTACAATTTAATTTATAAGCTTGGAAGGCTGTACTTGGTCAGCATAAACAATGATTCCCAAGCTTATAACAAAGGAAATGCAAATTAAGCAGTTAACAATAAAATAAGCAGGAATTTGTTATCAGTCACGTAGTGAAATACGATATCCTGGGATAGTCTAGAATATATTCTAAGTTACTATACGGTGTCTGAAATATTATATAACAACTTCCCCCTTATAGAAAAGTTGGTGTTTATACAGCAACTTTTAAAAAAATGTAAAACAGTGTAAAAGCATGAAATCTAACATTACATAGTGGAAAATGTAAAATAGCAAAACGTTAACATTGAGAATGGTTATAAAATGAAAATAAAATAATAAAATAATAAAATAATAAAATAATAAAATAATAAAAAGTGACAAAATAATAAAATAATAAAATTTAAAATGCAGCACAAAAATGAAACAATATTCACTGAATGTCTTTTGCATTAAGTTCAGATAGAAAAACACATTTAACAGTCTTTTTAAGTCAATGCGATTTCTTCGGTTTCTTCTTCATGGATACTGGGTCTTTTCCTCGGAGGTAGAATGCTGGAAAATCTCCTGGAGACTTTACTTGGTCGTGGTGGAGGTGGAGGTGATCCGGATGGGTTGACAAGAGCCAGCGTCCGACTCCTTTTTCTGCATTTGCAAAATACATAGAGAAGAATAAGGGCAATAATTAATGTTATGGTCAGATATGTGAACCATGAGATGTGTTTGGTCACAAAAGGTTCGTTGATAAGATCGTCTAAATTTTTGGAATATTGGTCTAATTTGTGTTTGGCAATTTCGAGGTCTTCGGTGTTCAGGTGGTTTAATTTTAATGGTTTTAATTTGGGTAGTTGACTTTTGTATGGAAAGTTGTTGCAGCATTCATACGGAATTTGAATAGGATGGGTTTTATCTTTGACATCTAATATTTCCTTGGATTCGGCTTGAATCTTGGTAATGCCGATAAAGGCGTAACAACTAGGTTGTAATTTTATAATAGAGTTCTTCATGATGATTTCCGTTATTGAATTTCTCTTAGGGCAACTGATAGTAACGTGTAGAGGTTCTACATTAATAATTAACCATGTGTTCTCCTGGAGTTTTTGAACATTATATCCTTGACTAATGATAAATGATGTTTGACAGTTTTCGGGTAGGCGATTGAGATGTTTGAACAGTCTTGCTTCACAAATTGCATTGGTGTCGATTGGATAAGCGAACAAGTTAGAGCATAATTTAGTTCCAATGTAGAGTTGTTTGCATTCTTTCAGGTCCGGAATAGGTATAAACATTAAAGAATCATCATCTCTCGCGATAAATTTTTGAGAGGTTGACAGAATGTGGTGCAAACCAGTTCTATTATCCAAAATAGGGATAGGGTATAATTGATAGGTTGTGTAAGTTTGAGGATCTACTAAAGGTATCTTTAAGGCAAAAATTAAACTTGAATCTGTTTGAAAAGCTTGCAGTTCAATAATATCTAGGTACTGAGCAACTCTTGATAATTTTATTTGAAGTGGCAAGTTGTTCCTTTGCAAATTTTGTGAAATTTCTTGCAAAGAGCTTATTAAATCCTGAGGGGTAATTATAGAGGTATGAATGATTTTTAATCTTGCAAAAGTTATTGAATTTAGAATATCGTTTAAATGGTCCTCGATGTATAAATAGTTTGCCATTAATTGTTCACATATTTCGAGAAACTTTAGTTTTGTTTTAACTATTTGTATATCATGTTCGGTACGTAAGATCGCATCTTCGATATCTTTGATATCTTTATTAAACGTTTCCTCGTCAATTTGTAATTTTTGAATAGTTGAATTGAAATTTTTTATTACCGATGTTGTTACGGATATTTGGTTTTTAATTAAGTTTTCTAGTTGATGCTCGTCGTTGTTTAGTTTATTAATACAATCAGAATAGTATTGACCGTCTTCAGCATCTAAATTTCCGGTAATTGATTTAAATACTGTCCCGATTCCGTTTATAATTCCTCTTTTGTATCGTTTTGTATCAAGATAAACCTCGTCAAACTTAGATTGAATAGATTTAGAAATTTGTTTTAGAAGGCTAAGATGAGTCTTAACTTCGCTCATGAAAGTATTCATGTTATGATACGCAGGGTCAAGGGTGTTTAGGATGGTGTCCAGGATTTTGTCATTTTTGTCAGAAACTGTCTTTAGTTCGGATATATTCTTGTGAACTAATAGTGTCCACTTCTCGTTGGTCACAATTATTTCTGATTTTTCGTGGTAGTAAATTCCAATGGTGTTATTAATTGGTGTAATTTTGTATTGGGAAACTGCTAGGGCTACTGATCCGAACAGCAGGAGTAACCTGAAAAAGGTTAATTTTCAAAATAGGGTTTCATTCGATCAAAATTTACTTTACTAGTTTGATTAGTGTCTGGGTTAAGTAGAATAGCAGAATTTTGGAAAATTTCGATTATTTCGAAAGGACCGTTAAACTTGTTGTGTAGTTTATCTTTGATTTGTGATTCTTTGACGTAAACTTTATTGCCAATTTGGTAATCGGGTCGATTTTCGGGAATATTTTTGTCAAAGCGGACTTTTGCTTTTTCTTTTTGTAATTGCGTTCGTTCGCGCGCTAGTTTATAATAATGGGATATTCGATTATTAAGGTCTCGTATGTATTTAGTAATCAAGTCTTTCTGGTTATAAAGTTTTTCGGGTGGTCTGTTTGAGGTATGCCCGAAAATTAGCTCATATGGTGTAAATCCGTGTGTTTTATTGATCGAGTTATTGTAACAGATAACAGCATAAGGCAGTATAGTGAGTGGATGTTCGTTAGGGTTTTCTGTATTATGAACCCTTATCATTTCCGCTAACGTGGCGTGGAATCTTTCGAGTGAACCGTTCGATTGCGGGTGTCCTACGCTAGAATATGTCAGTTTTATGTCATATAGAGTACATAGGTCTCTGAGTAGGCTGTTGTCGAATTCACGGCCATAGTCACAGTGTACTCGTAATGGTGTGCCAAAATGTTGAAAATATAGCAATAAGGTATTGACAACTGATTTCGCCGTTTTGTCCTTTAAGGCGTATGCTTGAGTGAATTTTGTTAATTCATCTCGGACGGTTAAAGCGTAGTTTCTGTTCGGTGTTTCGAAAATATCAATATTTATACGTTCAAAAGGCGTTCGTGGGGTTTCTGTAATAACTAAAGGGTTGCTGAGATTTTTGCGGCAGACTTTTTGTCTTTTGACATATTTCGCAATTTTTTATGTAGTTTTCAATGTCTTTGGTTAAACCTTGCCAATTATATTTTACTTTTATTCTCCGAATTGTTTCGTTTATCCCACGGTGTAAGTTATTTTTACCTGTATGATTTTGGTCAATAATAATAGGAATTTGGTCATTATCTGGAGTTTTGACGATGTTTTGGCAAATTACTAGTTTTAAGTCTTTTTCCGCAAATATAAATGATAACATTTCCAATGTAGGTAAATCTAAATTATTTTCTACGTGATACGTACATGAAAGATCGAGATCATTTTGATGTTTGAATAAAGTATAAAATAATGTTTCATTGACAGATTCTAGATCGAAAGGTAATGGGATGATAAAATATTTTCGATTTCTGACAGTCTTACTTGAAACTATGTTAATTTTAGCGTTACTAAAATCGGGATGTTCTTCGAAAATATCCTCGATTATTTTATAGTGAAAGTCTTCCAGTTTATTTTGTTGGAAGAACGTTATGATATTTTTGTTTTCCTTGTCTAGTAATTGTTTATTAGAAAATTTGATTTTAGAATAGTCGATTAGCGATTTAGTCTTGTACAAATTTACGAAAGTATTAAATTCTTGAAAAAATTGTTCGTGTGTGATTTTGTCATCGGAATCTTCAGTGTCGGAATTCTGTTCGTCATCCGAATTAGCGGCTAAAATAGATGTTTGAAAGGTAACACAATCTTTAACATGATTTAGTTTGATTCTAGATAACGCGTCGGCATTTTTGTTAATTTTACCTGGTTTGTATATGACTTCGTAATCATATTCTTCCAGTTTTAAGCGCCAACGAGCTAGCCTGCTTCCTGGGTCCTTTATAGAGAATAGCCAGGTAAGTGGTCTGTGGTCAGTAACTAACGTGAATTTTCTGCCGAATAAATATGGTCTAAAGTGCTTAACTGACCAGACTATTGCTAAGAGCTCACGTTCAATAGTAGAGTACTTTGTTTCCGCACTGCATAACGTTCTGGACGCATATGCAATAGGTAGGTCCTTGCCTATAGGGCCCTGCGAGAGTACTGCACCTATCGCGAATGCGCTAGCATCCGTAGTTAGTATGAAAGTATCGTTAAAATTCGGGTATATTAGAATCGGTGTGGTTGTTAAGGCTTGTTTCAAATTTTCGAAAGAATTTGTACAGTCATTGTCGAAATTAAAAGGAATGTCTTTTTGTAGTAATTTTGTCAGTGGTTTGGATATCTTAGAGAAATTAGGAATGAATCTCCTATAATAACCAGCTAAACCTAAGAATGATTGTATTTCTTTGGCATTTTTTGGCTGAGGAAAATTTTGAATAGCGTCAATTTTAATTGGGTTTGGCTTTACACCATCTTTAGTGATGAGGTGACCAAGATAGGCGACTTCTTTGCGCAAGAATTCGCACTTGTCCGGTTGAATTTTTAAATTTGCTTTTCGTAAACGTTGAAATACTTCGGTTAAACGGGAGATGTGTTCATGAATGGTTGGTGAATAGATGATAATATCATCCATATAAACCAAACAGCGTTCATTCTGGATACCTAACAAAATGTTGTCCATCACTCTTTGAAATGTTGATGGGGCATTTTTAAGTCCGAATGGCATTCGCACAAATTCAAAATGACCATTTTCGACGGTGAAAGCAGTCTTTTGAATGTCTTCCGTATTTATCTCGATCTGGTGAAAACCAGATGCCAAATCTAGTGTTGTAAAATACTGGCATTTGCCAAGTTGATCTAGTAAGTCAGAAATATTTGGGAGTGGATATTTGTCGTCAACTGTCAGTTCGTTTAATTTTCTATAGTCTACCACGACTCGCCATTTTTGTTTTCCGGACGCGTCGAGTTTTTTTGGGACAACCCAAACTGGAGAAGACCAGGGCGAGATTGATGGTCGAATGATACCTTGGTCTAACATTTTAGAAACTTGTGTTTTGACTTCTTCTTTATGAATATGCGGATAACGGTATGATTTTGTAAAAACTGGCTTTGCATTATTTGTGTCAATCGAATGTTTTATTTCGTTCGTAAAACTCAAGTTATCTCCTTCTAGGTAGAAAATATCAGAAAAGTTTAAGCAAAGTTCGGTAATTAAATAACTCTCTTCGTCGTTAAGATGTTCTAAGCGTAATTGTTTTTTAATTTCGAAATGTCTGTCTGTCTGTTGGGAATCGAGATTTTGGGAATTTAAATTAAATATTTCTCTAAATTTCTCAACAGGTTCTAGTTTAAGATTTGAAAGATCTATTATTTTAGGTATTGCATTAGGATTTATAACTGATGTTAAAAATTCTCCATTACTGTCAATTTTGACGAGAGCATTTGGCAAACGTACTTTGTCCGATTCCTGAGCTAACAGTATAGCATCAGTATTTCGTAAATTACATTTAAGTTTAAAAATCTTTTCTATACGCGGCTCAATAGATATTAAATTTTGGTTATTGGTATTATCTAAATTTTGATTTTCTGGATGGGGTTTTTGACATTGATTTTGCGTTACATTTTTACAACTAACAGGTAATTGTACGCACGAATCATCTGTAACCTTAAATAGCGGTACAGTTTTAAAGTTCGTTATTAGTTTTTTATTTTTTATATCTACCTGACATTCGTAGTGTTCTAAAAAATCCGCGCCTAACAGTCCATCAAAGTCTATATCTAAATTATGAACATAAACTTTATGTGGATTGCCTTCTGTAAATGGTATAAGTGCTGATTCACTTATTTTTACCTTTTGGTCCGTTATACCCTGTATAATTACATTTTCGGAAAATCTTTGTCGATAATTTTCGGCTGTTTTAGGTTTAAAAATAGAAATACCTGCACCGGTGTCTATTAAAATTTTAAATCTGTTTGTGATATCTTTTATATAATAAAGATTTTTTGAGTTTACAGATAGTAATGAATTTACATGAATGTCTGTTCTGGGAAGTTTAAGTACGGGTTCAAGTCGTCTTGTAAGTTCATGGTTTGTATTTGTGTTTGTAAATCCGCAACTGGGTCTGAATCTTCGTTGGGAGGATTCGTTGGATGATCTAAGCCTTGGTAAAAATCCTGAGGATTAGCAGTATAATCCTCATAGTAAGTATCCTGAGAATTAGCAGTATAATTCTCATAGTTAGTATCCTGAGAATTAGCAGTATAATTCTCATAGTGAGTGTCCTGAGAATTAGCAGTATAATTCTCCTCATTTTGTTCAGGTTGAAAATTATTAAAATTACAAGTTTCATTTTGTACTTGATTATCAAAGGAATAATTTTCGTATTGATCAGTGTACTGGTTATCGTAAGTTGCGCAATTTAAATGATGGGTTTTTGGTTGATTATTGAAGCGATTAAAATTGGGGTTGTGCTGTATTACAGATTGTCTTTGTGGATTATAATTAGGATTCGGTCTTATGGCTGAAGTCCTATTCTGTTGAGAAGAGTTCGGTTGTTGATTTTGAAATTGATTTGGATATTGGTTTTGTGGGAATGTTCTTTGATATTGATTTGATTGTGCAAAATTGTGATAGTTTGAATTTCCTTGGAAATTTGGCCTATTGAAATTTTGAGAAGTTGAAGGTTGTTGTTGTTGTTGCCTTGTTCGGCATTCGTTTATAGTATGCCCATTTCTTTTACAAAATGAACAGAATTTTTGAAAATTAATGTTTGGCCTTCTTACTTGACTTTGAATTGGATTTTTAGCAACGTTATTTTTTGGGAATTTTTGAGTTTCAAAATACGATAGCTGTAATTCTCTTTTAATACGATTTATAGCGTCTAGCATATTTTTAGGATTTCCGGCACGAATAATTTTGCCTAGTGTTGGTTCTAAACCTGTAAGTAGAGTAGTTAGCGTCATTGTTTCAATTAGTTCGCTTTGAGCTTGTTTTTGCTCCGCAGTAAAATGTTGTTTTTGAATTGCAGCATGCATTTTTGCATTATGCGTTTGTAACCGTGCTATAAATGTTAATGCAGATTCGTTATGTATTTGATGAATCCGTTGTAAATCTTGAATGAGAGATGTCAGATCTCTCGAGTCGCCAAAATGAGACTCTAATAAGAATTTTATTTCTGCCCATGTAGCTGGGTTACGAGAGTTTACGATTTCAGAAGCTTTGCCACGCAATTTATTTTTAATATGTATGGTTAACAATAACTTTTGATCTCTAACAGCCATAGAGTGGGCGTATATACATGAATTAAGAAAGGTTTGTAGAGCGATGGGGTTGCCATCGAACTCCGGTATTATTGAAAAAATTTCAGATAGTTTGTAAGGTTCAACTTGTTCTGTTACTGCGTCTGGCATTTTGTTGCTTAGTATTTAGAAATTATTTAAAAAAAATAATTTGATCAATTTAGGTGATCAAGGAAAAATATTAAAAGTATTTCTTAATTAAAATTATGCACTTATTAAAGTTTATTTGTTTTAGTGGTGCATTAACTTTGTAATGCGGTTTTTATTATTTGTAGAATAATTGTAAATGGGATAATAATAATAATAATGGATAATAGAAATAATTATGCACTTACATAAAAATTAGTTTGGTCTCTAAGTCGAACTGTACTTCTTGCTCACCTCTACACACGTGTATGTAGCGAGTGGATACAGTTAGAAATATCAGCCAACTAATATGTGAAATATAACGAATTTGGTCTTTAGATCGAACTGTACTTCTTGCTCACACCTACACACGTATATGTAGCGAGTGGATACAGTTAGAAATGTCAGAGCCAAATAAAAATAAAAATTAAAAGTGAAATAAAATAATAATAAAAATTGTTTGTTGCTTGATAAAAAAAATTAAAATGATAGTACGAGATGATTCTTATAATATTTCTTACTCTATAGTTTGCTTCATGGAGTAGGTTCTTCTCTGTTGAAGAATTGGGATCCACCACTGCAGCTAAGAAGTTCTCCTTGTTCTAGTAGGTCCTGTCCACTAGTTAGGCACCTTTTGAAGATGGACTCCTTGTTCTCTTGGAGGGTTACACGACTAGTTAGGCTCCCGAACTGCAATGTTTTTCAGATCCTACCGACTGCGCCAATTGTTAGATTACGGTTTCCGTAAAGTTGTTTTTAAAAAACATTTATTTAATTAACATGGACTCAACGTTGAGTCTTGGTAAAAATACAATTAATTGAATTGAATATAATTTAATGTAACATGTCGAAAGTGAGTATAAGAACTGAGTTAACAAATGATTACAATTTAATTTATAAGCTTGGAAGGCTGTACTTGGTCAGCATAAACAATGATTCCCAAGCTTATAACAAAGGAAATGCAAATTAAGCAGTTAACAATAAAATAAGCAGGAATTTGTTATCAGTCACGTAGTGAAATACGATATCCTGGGATAGTCTAGAATATATTCTAAGTTACTATACGGTGTCTGAAATATTATATAACATATATATATATATATATATATAATATATATATATATATATATATATATATATATATATATATATATATATATATATATATTTGAAATTGTCTAAATTGACCTATTTTACTTTTTTACTTTTTTCCTGATTTTTTTTTTTTTTTTTTATAAAAATTTTTTTTTTTTTTTTTTTTTTTTTTTTTTTTTTTTTTTTTTTTTTTTTTTTTCCTATTAAAAAAAAATAATTTTTTTTTTTTTTTTTGTGGGGGGTTTGGGGTTTTTTATTTTTTTTTTTTTTTTTTTTTTAATTTTTTTTTTTTAAAACCCCCCACAAGAAATAATTTTAATATTTGGTTTTTTTTTTTAATTTTTTTTATATGCAAAATTTTAAATATTTTAAAAAAAATTTTTTTTGTTTTTGGTTTTTTGTGGAAAACAGTTGGTTAGTAAACTCTAAGAAAGTGTTTAATTACCCACCCTAACAATATATATTCAAGTAATTGATTTTACAGTTTACGTGCTACGTATACAGGAAACAAGAATAATTGAGTTTATTGGACATAAATTTTTTTACAGTTCAGCAAAATTAAGTCGCGCCTGAATGAAAGGTTTTTTTTATAATTTATGATATAACCAATTTAATTGAAACCATTAAACAAACGATAGGCATCAATATAAGCTCTCATCGTGTCTACCATGAACTGGCAAAAAGCAATTTAAAGGGAAAATAGCTGTTCAAAAAATAAATGGAATAATTGATAGGATGTTCTAATGAAAAATAATATTTATATAAAGGAGAAACAATGCTTCAAGATAAGCAGGCTTGAAATATATTTTTCGATAGTGATGACCCGGATTAGATTTTAAAGGTAGGTAATAAATATTTAGAATATTTAAAATAACTAAAATGAAGTGGTAGTTTTATTCTTAAATTTAAAGGAAATTGTTTTAAGTTTTGAACAAAAATTAAGTGTACGGATGTTTGTTTATTGTCATGTAAAAGTGAATTGTAAAGCTAAAGATACAATATTATGTCCCATTTGCAGTGAAAATCATGATATGAAAAACTGTGATTCAAATTTTAAAAAGTGGACTAATTGTATGCATGCGAATGAACGTTATAAAACTAATCATGGTATAAAACATACGTCTCTAGATTTAAAGTGTTCCTTTTTTTAACGAATATTAGTGAATTTAAAAACAAAAGTTTCGACAGAAAATTTTCTTTGATATTTAACTACTAGTAGTTTCTTGTTTTTCTTTTATAAATTTTACTATGACAAAATACATTAAATTAGCACATGTTAATTCCAGATCAATATTACCAAAATTAGATATTATTAGGGACCATATTTATAATAATGATTATGACATATTCGGTGTAACAGAGAGCTGGCTCTCAGTAGACATTAATAATGAAGTGATGGCAATTGAGGGTTACCATTTGCTCAGGCAAGATAGAGATGATCAGGGTGGTGGTGTATTATTGTATATTAGAAACAATATTAAATTTAAAATACTTAAGTGTAAATACATCATTTGAACAACTTTGGATCACGTTTACAATTAATAAATTAAAATCTACCCTTGGTGTTTTTTATCGCCTTCCCGGGTTTAATAATGTATACGAATTTTTTAATGATTTTGAAGAGGTTATATCTAAATTGCTAATAGACTGTGATAATTTAATCTGCACAGGAGATTTTAATATTAATCTGATGAACATAGATAAGACATATACTCAACAATTCTTGTCATTATTAGATAGTCATAATTTCTTACAAACAAGGCAAACTAATAATAAAATATTATCATTAAATAATTTTATGAATATTGCGAATCTCTCACAACATAACCTCACTATGAATGCACATTGCAGAATACTGGATTTAGTATTACATAATAAACCATGTTTAGTTGAGATGTCGGCTGATCCATGGGTAACCGAGGATGAACACCATCCTGCCTTAAATATTGTAATCCAAGCGAATCTAAGCTTAAATCGCAAGAAAACATATCCCTCTGACTTAAATACTTACTGTAATTTTTGTAAAGCGAATTTTCAACTACTGTATGAAAAGCTTCTTCATGTTGACTGGTCTTTTCTTGAAGTATTTAACCATATGGAAGATGCGTGTTTGAGTTTTTATGGGCTACTTAATTCAATTTTTGATACTTGCGTACCGAAATTTAAAATCTAAAAAATCTAAGAAACATTCTCCGTGGCTCTCTTATAATATCATTAAAGATATCAAGTTGAAGGCACGAAAACTTGATGAATATAAAAAAAGTGGTGACATAATATGTCAAAATGAATTTAAACAGCTAAGAAGCAAAATAAAATTGGATATAAACATGGTCTACAGAAATTATATCAGAGCAGCAGAAAATAGTATTAAAGACGATCCAATGAAGTTTTGGGCGTTTTTAAATAGTAAAAATGGTCGTCAACGAACAATTCTAATGTTATGAAATATAATGACTCCGTAATAAACAAGCCTAAACATATTTTAAATGCATTTGCTGATCACTTTAGCAAGTCATATGTACCTTGTAACAATTCGCTTCGAGAAGCATTAGATAGCGAGCCCAGTTTCAACAATAACTCGGTGTTTCAGGTTTCGCGTTTCACGAAGGAGATCCTTATGGCATTGAAGAAAATAAAAAACAAAATGACTACTGGTCCTGATGGTATCCCTGCTTTTTTACTAAAAGACTGCGCTATTATTTTTGCATCGCCTTTAACGAAAATTTTTAACTTAATTTTAAAATGGAGCTATTTTCCTGTTTTGTGGAGACGGTCGAAAGTTTGTTCAATTATTAAAAAAGGCGACAAATCAGATATATCAAACTTCCGTGCAATCTCTATAATTTGCAACTTTGCTAAAGTTCTTGAAATTCTGTTACATGATGCCATTTACAGTAATATTGGTAATCAAATATCAATTCATCAACACGGTTTTATGAAGGGACGTTCCACAACAACAAACTTGCTCTGCAATACTTGTCTGAATCCTTAGATGATCAATCACAAACAGATGTCATTTACACAGATTTTTCGAAAGCATTCGACAGGCTTGATCATAAAATATTGCCTAATAAACTTTGTAATGTTGGACTTTCTGAAAACTTAGTATCTCTTTTTCAATCCTATCTGTCTAACATATACCAATCTGTTGCATTTAATGGTTTCAAGTCTGTCGAATACATTGCTACCTCCGAAGTTCCGCAAGGATCTATCCTCGGTCCATTACTTTTTGTTGTATTCGTTAATGATATCGCAGATGATTTAAAAGTCAGATATTTAATGTATGCAAATGATCTAAAGCTTTTCTGCAGGATCGATAGCACAGAGGATTGTATCCATCTGCAAGAAAACGTACAAAAAATTAGTAATTGGTGCAATAAACACAGACTTCCTTTAAACACCCAAAAATGCTATGTTATGTCTTATACACGCAAATTATCCTCAATATCATACGAGTATAGCATTAATGATGATGTACTAAATAGGCCTGACACGCTCCGGGACTTAGGTGTTATTGTTGACAAATCACTTACATTCAACTTTCATATTAACACCGTTGTGTCTGAAGCTAGCAAATCGTACGGATTTATAGTTGGAAATTCACCTGATTTTTCGAATATTGACACACTCAAGATGCTTTACTGTTGTTATGTTAGATCGAAGCTTGAATATGCCTCAGTTGTCTGGTCCCCTCAGTACAATGTATATATCAATAACAAGTTCAACACAAATTTATGAAATTTCTGTATTTTAGAACCGCGGGTAACTATCCAGAGATTGGCTTTCCACAGCAAGAGCTGCTTGATAAGTATTCCTTCAATAGTTTACGTCGTAGGCGTGAGTGTATATCTCAAATATTCTTATATAAGCTCATTAATAACAATATTGATGCTCAAGAACTAGTGTCTAAATTATATTTTTACATCCCAAGAACAGCTTCACGTCACAGTAATGTATTTTACCTAACGACACCTCGATCAAATGCTCTAAAATTCTCTCCAATTCACATAATCTGCGAAAATCATAACTCCATCTGTACAGATATCGACATATTTAATTGCAGCCTTAGTGATCTGAAAAGCTACTATGATGCAGGCTAATATGCTGTCTTTGTTTCTCTTTGCTTTTCCCTGTTTTTCTTTGTTTTATCATATATTTTATCTATTAAAAAATGTTTTTTATTTTTCATTATTTCTCATTATTGTACGTGTTTATTTTAAACTAAGGTTTATAGTGTGCGAATAATGTTTACATACATGTGTTCTTAATTTTAAGCTTTAACTCTTTTGTACTTTTGTTATAACCTTTTTTTTGTATTTACAATTTCTGTTTGTATTAAACTCTGCCAGAATCCCCCTGCCCTGTAGTTGGGTCTTGTACCTGTTGGGCAGTGTATGAAATAAATAAATAAATAAATAAATAAATAAATAATATATCTCAAATTATAAATGTACCTACACGTCTTTGTAATAATAGTTCAACTTTGAGGGATATAATATTATGCTCGAACAGTGAACTCGTTACAAGTTCAGAGGTACTTGATACCTTGAATATATCCGACCACACTTTAATAAAATACACTTTAAAATTAAAAATTGCCAAGGCACATCCAATATTTTAAAGCTATAGAGATTTTAGTAAATTTTCTCATCAACATGTTTATGCTGATTTATTAAGTTTGCCCCTTGAAAACATGTTTTATATAAATAATATAAATATCAAAATAGATATTTTAAACAGTTGATTACAGATATTTTTGACGTACACGCACCGATTCGGACAATAAGAATCACAAAAAGAAAGCACCTTGGATGACCGATAATTTAAAATTACTTATAAGTTTATGTGAGAAGGCTCTGCAAAACATAAAGGATACTAAGTACTGGAGATTGGAATGAATATAAACAATTAAGAAATTTTGTTAATATTCGTATTAAAAATGAGAAAAAAAGCTTCTTTAGAATTTACCTTTACCAGGAATGATCGAAAAGATAACTGGAGAGCCTTAAAGAAATTAGACATTTATTCACAACCACAACTTCAAATACCTGAATTATATAAGTGTATTTTATCAGTAAAATCAAAAGCAACTGGTCATTATGGTATAAATATTATTATGATGCTTGTTGTCCTTCTATCATCACAATTTTAACACACATCAATTTTTGCTTAGAAAATAATGTTTTTCCTGAAGCTTGGAAAATAGCTCACATTATACCCATACCTAAAACAAGTAATATTATACATCATAAGGACTTAAGACCTATTAATATATTACCTACACTGTCGAAAAAATTTTAAATATGTAAATCAGGGAACATGTTAATAAATGCAAATTATTGCCTGTTGTAGAGTCTGGGTTTAGGCCTAAATATAGTTGTACTACAGCTCTACTAAAAGTTACAGATGACATATTTTCAGCAACAAATAATGATGTAACAATATTGGTTTTTGTTGGATTACTCCAAGGCTTTCGATTGCCTAAATCATGATTTATTTATAGCCATCTTAAATTATAATGGATTTAAAAATAATTCTATTAATTTAATAAAAAATTATCTTATGACAGGAAACAAATTGTTAAACTAAAGAGGGCTAATCGAACCAGTGTTTGTAAGGTAATTTTTCAAAATTTATTTCTTCCATACGGTTTGGTCAAATTACACCAAATTTGGAGGATCAGTAGTTGAAAGTGTACTAGAGGGTACATGTATATCTATTTTAATTAATTTTCACTTTATATAGGGAAAATTTATACTGTAAATATAAGTGAAATTTGGACGTGATTAGCTCCTGAATTATGATATCAATCGGTAAAATTCGAGGTAAAATTCATACATGTCGTCTAGAATGAATCTTCATAATTATGCTCAGCAAGTTTCAAACTTTTATTCCGTACTATTTGGTTAAAATGAATTTTCTAAATAAGTATCTTTGTCACTACAAACATAGCAAGGAAGGGTTACCTCTATCGAGAATCGCACCTCAATGAAGTCGGTGAATAAAACGTCCAGTGAAGGTATAGTCAAGAGCAAAATTATTCAGCGGCGCATGTATAAAAACTTTCTAGAGAGTGACACAGCTATCCGAAGCTTTTTCCCGACTAGGCCCCTTAAAGATAAATTTTCTGATTCAAAAAATATTTCTTGTGGAGTCCCACAAGGATCACTTGTACACAAGTGAACTTCTTGCATTAAATATTGCTCATTTCATCTCTATGCTGATGATACCCAATTGTATTTGTCATTTAAAGTAGAGGAAATTAACTTGATCATTGACAATATTAATTGTGACCTTGACGCATTAAATATTTAGTCTTACTGTTTGACCATAAATCCAAAAAAGTTTAAAGTTATTGTTTTTGGCAAAAATGCTTTAAAATCAAAATGTGAACAACTATTAAACATAAAAATAAATAACCTTAAATTAGATGCTGCAAGTTCAACAAAAGACCTTGGATTATTTTTAGATCCAGATATGCGCTGTAGTATCGCTTCATCTATACAGAAAACTTTTTTGAATTTAAAATTACTATATAGTCATCGTTCAGTACTTAATCGTAAATTTAAACAGCATTTATGTGATTCTCTTGTACTATCACATTTTAATTACAGAGATGTTTTGTGTGGTGTTTGTCTGACAAAATATTATGCTAGCCGATTGCAAATGATGCAAAACTCATGCATAAGATTCATTGTGGAATCAGGAAAAATCAGTCTCGTATATCAAAAATATCCGTGATATAGGATGGTTGAATATGGAAGAACAGATATCTTACATTCATTGGTTTTGTACAATAAAATTATTAATTACAAGTGTCCACCTTATTTGTACCAAAAAAATAGTTTTCGTACAGATGTATATAATATTAACATAAGATTTAAAAATATGCTCATTACCCCTAAACACTACACTGCAATTTTTCAAAGATCTTTTAGCTGTAATGTATCTGAGTTATACAACAAGATACCTCCTAATTTCAAGAATTATTCGATTTCTAAGTTTAAAGTAAGCTTAAAAAAATGACTATTAGATACAATAATATTTTCATGTGACATTCAACTCTCATCACATTATTATATATTATTATTATTATTGTTGTTATTGTTGTTCATTATATATACTTTTTTTTGTCATTTTACTCAACTGTTTGTTTGTATTTAATTACTTTTCCTTTCTCCTTGAAATTGGGTTTTCTTACCTAATTATTTGAAATTATTTTTTCTCATTCATAAATTAAATTTTTACAATTCTTACTACATTGTCAAAGTCATAAAATCACGAGTTAAAAGGTACCAATTGATCATGTGATTCTTAATCATTTATGAAGTCTCTGTATATCTATTAATAGGATGTACCATACTCATCACCTTAAACTCACAACCTTCTCAAATACTCTCTTTCTAGCAATATTTGTAGTGAGTCGTACCAGAAGAGAGCAAGAGGAAGGTGGTGATTTTAAGCTAATGCGTATTATACACCAATCTATTTTTCTCTCACCGCTCGCCAGTGGCGAACGATTTGTCGCAAGTGAAAAAATGTGAACGACAATGTAGTGAGAAACAAGCGACTGTTCACCGCAAAGCGATTAATATTTAGTCTGTCGAACACATCAAATTGCTCTTTTTTTGGAAGACGATTTGTTTCCCGACTATTTCCTTAAGCGCATAAGACAGTATGGTATACATCCCATTAATAGACATAGAAGAACGATAGAAGAAACATAGAATATATTTTTTTATTCCATAAAATATAGATTTCAGCTTATCGTCTTTCATTTTATTTTTGCGCTTACTCTTTTGTCTCTACAACTACTTTTGTGTCAGTACGGCTGCTTTAATAAGCTGTAATATGTTTGAAATATTTTTTTAGTCGCTATATCGTTCACGAATTTTCGCTCGCCAGTCTGGCTGAACTCTTAAAAGTAGTTATCGCTTGTAGCGTTCGCGTGCACGTGTTAATATATCAACTAAAAACTAAATGATGAAACTTTCCTGTTAGTATATTCGTAGTATTTGGCACTAACTGTACCATTCCTGGTTCGTGGTTTTTGTTTGCGTAAGATGCACCATTTAAGACTAACAGTGCATTTTTTAAATCTTGCTCTGCTTAATTTTTTTTCTCTAATTTTCTTCCATATTCAATATCTCTGGAACGGTTCAACCATTTTTCGTCAAATTTGCTACGTGAGTTTCACTGGTTGTCAATAAAGTTTGATTAAGTTTTAAAACAAGTCCATTTTAGATATGTGTATGAAGTTGGCAAGGGGTAAATTACCCTCGTAATTTTCATCACCTACTATATCTTTGTTAACAGTTGACTAGAGAAATAAAACTTTTCTTTATTGTTTTTCCTGGAGAATACCCCGAAATTTACACTAGACTCTCCGCACATATATTATTTAAACAAATTCTCTGGTATTTACTAACAATAATTTTGAATTTTTTGTGTTACTATAGGAATTTAAAGAGAATAAGCTTTAGAATGGTAAAAAATTATTGGAGGATGTTTGAAAGTAAAGTGGCAATGTAAAAAAAGCAATTGACAAAGTTTTTAGAACATATTTTTCTGGGACTTTCTGCAAGTTTGGACGGCACTGCGCCCTACAGCTTCGAAACGCATGATCATTCTTGATTTGTAGGTATTTTTTAAAAACTGTATTTTCGAATTCACGCCCCATGTTTGAATTTAGGCTTCCAGATTCCCAACTATTATGTGATTCAAATGTATTGAACCCTCACTTTCCTGTAAAAGTTTTAACATTTTATTTTTTAAATTTACCAAGTTTCGCATTATATATCTAAAAATATACCGTTTTTTACGCAATCCTGTTAATGTTTACGTATAACTTCATGAATTATTAAGATATTTGAACGAAATTTGGGGTGTAGATAGAAACATACATTTATTACTTCCTCACCCCCTCAAAGTGAGGAAGGTGTATTCGTGGAAAAAATTTTGAAAATTTTTATAGTATTTCTGGATGAATCTCGACGAATTATAACGATACACAAAATTTCAGACAAAACAAATTTTCTGTCTGTGTCTGTCTGGTTCGCGATAGCAGCTACAGTTTTTGAGATAAAGCTTTCAAATTTGGTACACACATTCTAGAGGTCAAGGAAGAGACTGAGTTCGTTGATGAGTAAAATCGGTTCTTAAAATTTGAAATGTCAAAAAAATATTAGTGACATTTTTGAAATGTCAATTTGAAATGTCATTTTTTTTTGACATTTCAAATTTTAAAATATTACGGACATTCCACCAATGTGACTTTTTTGAAACGTCAAAAATTACTTTTTCAAAAAAAAATATATTAGTGACATTCTACCAATGTGACTTTTTTTGAAACGTCAAAAATTACTTTTATTACAACAAATTCCACCACACATCGTGTTTTTTTGAAACCTCAAAATATGCCTTTTTTGAAACGTCAAAAAATGTAACTTTTATGAAACGTCAAAAATTACTTTTATTATAAACTCCCCCACACGTCGAGTTTTACTACGGTCAGGGAATTTCTGATCTCCAAATAATTGGCATCGGATTTTTCATAGGTTTCGATATTTAGGAAACCAGTGAATGAAAAATCTCAATTTAAAGTCCAAGATATTTGAGAAAATAAATAAATAAGCGGAAACAGTCGAATCTGTTCTACTCCGATTATGTATTTCTTGTGGCATTTCGTTAATTTTTGATAAAACTATAATTTTTCATAGAATCCCTATTTGTTACGCAAGTGAAAATATTTTAATTCTATTATTAATAATAATTAAAACATCAATTAGCAACATGTTTTTAATACCTGAACAACTACTAAATGTTGTTTCTTTTTGCAAAGAATCACAAATGTACAGAAAGGTCAATTTCATAACAATCATAACGCATAGAAATTTCAAGTAGTTTTGTCAGTTAGTTTTTGAGAAATTAATTCGCAAATATGGTTATATGGAAAATCATGCCGAATTTCGGTTCATCTTTTACATTTTCATTCAATATTTCAAAAACTATTTTTATAAAATGTTGAACACACACAGTACATAGAAGTATGTGATGTGATGTGATATGTGATGAAATGGTCTAATTCGGTCGCCTAGTTTTTTTCCGTAGGTGTTCAAAGTGTGGCTCAATACCTTTGAAACACATGGCAGTAATGACAATAACAAGTAAAGCATCTTCCGTGAAACCAATAAACTGACTGATTGCTGATTTATTATTATTACTGCACTTTGCACTACAGCACAATGTTTGTGCTTGGGCGTTAACCTAAGCTGTGGAAAGGGCACAAATTTCTAAGAAATTCATGGAAGAGGTGCATTTATTCCCTATTAATCATTTATGAATGAAAATAAATAAGAATTTAACATTATCGCCATCTAGAAATAGGGTGAAACTTGGACTTTCCGAATATTATTTGAAAATGGCATTGTCGATTGTGAGCGGCAAGCACGCTCGTTTTTTTGTAATTATCTAGGTGTATATTATCTTTGCGTACGGCCTCGGAGATATTGAATCAGTCGTCGAAAATGAGTAATGTCATATTTAACGTAGGTAGGTTGATCCCATATGAGTAATTATTCATGATAAATCAAATAGAAAAATTCTCATAAAATTCCTTTATTAATGTGACCGGTTTGTGAACAAGTAATTACTTCACATCATCAGACGGGACTACAATAGAAAATGAGTATGGTGGTTACATACATACATAAATAAATGTTAATAAGTTAATAAAACTTAAAAAAACAGGAATACGGAAGACAATTATTTCAATTTTTTACTAGTAAAAACTTATTGGTAAAAAATGTTTAATAAAATTTTTGTACAAGAAAGATTGAAATTATTTAAATTGATCAGGATTACGTTAGTTTAAAATTATAATATAGAATAATGTAAAATTTAAATAATTGAAATGTGAACCTCCTTTTTTACACATTTCAATTATTTAAATTTTACATTATTCTATATTATAATTTTAAACTAACGTAATCCTGATCAATTTAAATAATTTCAATCTTTCTTGTACAAAAATTTTATTAAACATTTTTTACCAATAAGTTTTTACTAGTAAAAAATTGAAATAATTGTCTTCTGTATTCCTGTTTTTTTAAGTTTTATTAGCTTATTAACATTTATTTATGTATGTATGTAACCACTATACTCATTTTCTATTGTAGTTCCGTGTCTGATGATGTGAAGTAATTACTTGTTCGCGAAACCGGTCACATTAATAAAGGAATTTTATGAGAATTTTTCTATATGATTTATCATGAATGTCATATTTACTTGAACTACTCGATCTCGACTGCCAGCCAAATTCAAGACAATAAGTCTGTTACAGTCCTCCTCGACCATCAAACGAAGGTTATGTATGTCAAGTCTCGGCACCTGCATAAGAGAACATCACTTTAAAGGAAGCGGAAAACGGGGCGTTTTCCGGTACGAGATCCAACTGTTGTACTCAGGCTAATCGCTCAAGATAGTCATGCTAAACTGTTGTACTCAGGCTAATCGCTCAAGATAGTCATTAATAGTCCACAGATGTATACTCGGAGGAATAAGACTTACGCTGCTCTCGGAATTGAAGATTATACTGGCTTACCAAAAATCAGCAGAATGGTTGGTATGCCAAATGCAGAAAGCGGTCATGTTCTAGGTTGTCTCCGTGTGCTTAAAGTACGTGATTCAGGGATACACACTAAGCCTATGGGATGTGGGGAGTGAGTGTAGATAATTTACTGGTGCGACTCCCGAGGGGTCGGAGACCACAGGAGAACATGAAGAGTTGCGTAAAACAAAAAAAAATATATATTTATCCATGCAGATCATAAAATGACATTGGACCAGTCATGTATATAAATAACAAATATAAAGTATATTTTATAAATAAAATATGAGAAAATATAGTGAACAAAATGATGTATACAAATAGTTATAAAAAACAAAACATGAAATTCAATTTAAAAAGGCAGATGTGCACAATTTATTAAATAACACATTAAATCAAGTAAGAAACTAATTCAGTTCAATTGCTAACGTTTCGACTATAATTTAGTCTTCTTCAGAGCTCTGAACAATATAATTTTTAGAGCTCTGAAGAAGACTAAATTATAGTCGAAACGTTAGCAATTGAACTGAGTTAGTTTATTTTTTTTCCTATCTCGGCTAACCTCGCATCAATAAATATTTCTCAAGGACACAAAGATATGCCTCATTAAATCAAGTTGTTTCCTTGATGCAACAGATAATTTCATTTGTCTATCAGATACTTGTTATTATAACTCTTATTTCCATTCCTATTAAATAATGTGACAGTTAAGGTTATTTAATTATTTTTTCAGTGTAACCAGTTGCTACAAGAGAACATATTGTCAAGTAGTAGGAAAATATCCACTGTCATCTTTTTCCAAAACGATCACTCGCATAAAAAACATCAAAAAGCTAAAATCAAAGTTACAAATAAACTGTTCCGTTGGCAGTCCCGTTAGAGATACTTCTGGTATTCCTTTGATAAGGTTATTTTTCTTGGATTTATCCCAGGAATCACCATCCAAAAATTGTTAGCGATTTATTGAAACGTCCTCTACATCTTTCAAAATATATTTAAAAGTATAATATATTTAACTAAAAACATATTTACGTATTTTGAAAGTATTATTCTAATTTATAATCTGGAATAATTAGAATATCACTATATATGTATTTGAGGGCAGCTTTCATTAAAAAGAAAGCACAATTTGTTTCTATATAAATTAATGGATCGAGCTCCTGTAAAAATCTTTTACATAGCAGTTATACACAAAAACAATGTTCAAGTATCCTCGTTTTAGTTAATTTAACAGCAACCCAAAATAAAAAAGGCGCCAGCTGTATTATAAGGGCAATATCATGAAATAAACTACCCTAACTCTGTAATGTGTGTTCTCCATACATTCCTTGGCTGAAGCTGTAATACGTATTTCAAGAATAAATATGAGAGCATTTAGTTTTTTTTGTTCTTTCTATGGGAAATTGCAATGGTAATTTTTGATATATCGAAGCTCCCTTGTTTCATGCAAATAAAAGTATTATTTATCAAAATATTTCATCTTCACATTTACATATTGAAAACAGTAATTATACTAGTGCGTTGCTTACTGCGAATGTTTATTTTCCATGCACCACCATTCATTTAAATTGATGACAGCCCACAGGAGTAGGATTATTACTTTGACCCCTTAGAGCAAAGCGGTATATTAGTATATGTCTCCATCGTTAGTACGTACAGGAACACCACTTTACCATATCAGCAGGATGATAGAGGCTAGGTAGCTGCAGTGAAGATACAGTATAACCAGTAGATTATTTCAGTTACATTTCATTCAAAAATCCACTGAGCGTTCTGGAACCTCGAATGCAGGTGTTTGCGTCACAGGCGTAGTATTTTACAAGGATGCCATGGGTGTACGAAGCAAATTTACCGTTGTTGATTAATTAATAAAATAAATAATTATTGGTTAGGAAAGAGACCACGGGTTTTTAATATTTGTTCAGCCAGGTATACATATTTCGTTTTTTAACATTTTATATGGTTAAAAAAAATCTGTAGATTCTATATAAAAGAAATAAAATACACAATAGGCATAATATTTTATTATTAACAACTGAATAATGAATGCTAAACATTTCTTAGGTTACAAAATAAAATAGCTAGGTATAAAAAAAAGAATAATTGATATTTCCAAATTATTAATTTTTTGTTTTGTTTGTCAGTTTTAAAATTTCTAGTAACAAATTTAAGACTTTAAAATATGTGCGTATTTTTTCTTAAAGCATTTATTCCCAATAATATAGAAAATTGCCGATACACAGCTTCTACTCACATGATGGTGATGTGGAAGTATAATATTATACTTTCAATTTAGATTCTTAAAATTACTTCATTAATGGTTCTTGCTATTGTAAAACAGTAACTCCTATACTAAAATACTAATGTAATCGTTTTTTCATAAGGAAATATGAATAAAACTTTCCGTAACTACTGCAATAAATGTTAATTTTACATTTATTTATTATGTCGCTAATATACACTCACAAGAAAAGTCTATGGATATTTTTACAAAATTATACAAGACATAAAAAACAGATTTGCTTGTTTCTTTTACTTCCTCACCCCTCACAATGAGGAAGGTATGTATTCTAGAAAAAAACGATACACAAAATTTAAGATAGAAAAAATATGTGTGTATGCGTGGGTGCGTGCGTGCGTTCGTGCGTGCCTGCGTGCGTGTGTGTGTGTGCTTTTAAATTTGGTATACATTATAGAGGTCAAGGTAGAGATTGAGTTCGTTGATGAACAAAATCGGTCCCCTGGAATGGGGTCTACCGGACCCCAACATTTCTATTTCCAACTTTACAAAAGAATTTAATCGTGATGAAAGATTATAAATCAGATATATTATACAAACCCATTATAATATTGTGTCCAAAAGTTTAAATAAAGATATAAATTAAAATTTTGTAAACATTTTAGCAACACCATAAAATTTTAATTTTGATTGACACTTCTTAAAATTTGAAATGTCTACAAAAAAATATTAGTGATATTCCACCAATGTTACTTTTTTGAAATCTCAAACATTATTTTTATCACAAACTCCACCACACATCAAGTTTTACTACGGTGAGGAAGTTCTGATTCCCAAGTAATTGGAAGTGGTTTTTCTAAATCAATTAAAAAAAAATACGTATATTTATAAAAATGTCCCCCGACTTTTCTTGTGAGGCTATAAAGGAAATCATTGTTTGTGTAGTTCATCATTCTATACGCATTATTGGATGTGTACAGGGTATTCTAACATAAATGGCATTCTACACGATGAAGAAACAATCGTAATGGAAGAGAAAGCCCCTATTAAAAACGCAAACCACTTAACGGAGGTCAACATAAATTTAAGGATTCAAAACAATTTATATACAGGGTTTCCCCTAATTAAGTGCCTCTATTCAAGAGGATAATAAAAAATGAAATGAGTTTTGTATATAAACATTTGGCTTCAATTAGTTTATAAATAAAAGTGCGAAATTATTTTTGTAGAGGTATGTAGTTACCTATCGATTATTGTATACATTACCCATCCTGCATTGCAATATTTAAGTAGAAATAACTTTAAAATGATAGATTTTAGTAAGAGGACCTTTTTTATTCAGTTTTTAACACTAGCATTTCTTTTCGCTATAAAAATAAGACAAAACGTCATGGCGAAAATTCACCCCCACTCACTTTGTAATTACCCCAACAAATCATGATATGTAGATACAAATTTAACAAAATATGTAACATCATAAAATTATTCATGGTTCAAATTTAATTTTTACAACTTAAGATGTTTCGAATTTATTGGCAAATAACTATGTTGTACATACCCTCTTTAAGGGATTGTAGCTTCCTTATGAATTGACTTAAGGCAACTGTTTATATACAAAACTAAATTTATTTTTTATATTCCCTTGAAAAAGTTATTCAATTATGGGACACTCTGTATATACTTTAACTTTATTTAATTATTTCACCCTGTAAATGGCTCGCAAACAATAGAACGCCAAGATACGTTGTGTTAAAAATAATCGCCTATATATTGCTTTACATAAATCTAATAACAACCCGTCGCCGCCTGGCTGAAATTATCAGTGTTACGTGTAAAGCACTTACACCACGAGTTATTTTTTATTTCGTTGATAACATACACGCCGCTCTGACGGCCACTACTACACTGATGCTAGTGATACTTATCAGAATAACGGGTCAGTATAACCGCTCTTGACGGTTCCCGGCGGCGAGGCCTAGCAAAAGGAGAAATAACTTACTGGTTATACTGTGGTGAAGATACAGGGTTTTCAAGAAGTATAATTGTCCTACTTTAGTTAAAATAAAGGAGAGCTTGTATTAAAATTTCTAATTACAACTACTCGAATGTAAAATTAATGAAAATTAAACTATTATTATATATTTCAGAACTATTTACAGTGAAATTCTAACACAAATTTTGGACACAGATAAATGCGGTCAGCATCAAAACTTATGCTTTCTATGTTAAAAGATAATGAATCAGTCAAACAGTAAAACGACAAACACCTTATAACTATTTCTCAAAACTGTTGTAAAGATTTAATTTTTATGGCAAACTTAATTGAATTAAAATATTTTACATGCGTTTAAATAAATAAATCTGTAATTTAATAAGAAATATTTTTTAAAGCATTCTATATTAGATTAAACTAATAAAGACGTTAAAATCCTACCATTTTTTTTTCTGATCTATTTCAATTGAGAACATTATGTCACCTAATAATTATTAATAAGTTATTTAACTTCAATGAAATAAACAAAAGCATAAAAAACAAATAATGAAAATGATAATTGAGGGGTATAGAATAAAAGGGGTCTAAGTATACATTTAACAGTTCTGAGATAATAAAGGGCAAAGTTTGTTGATTATTAAAAAAATCACTTTAAAACGTAAGAAAATATATTCCCCACCATTTTTTTAAATCTTTTAAAAAATTTTTGTTAAAATATAAACGCACCATCTTTGTTAAAAATCCAATACATTGGTGAATTTTTTTGGAAAATTTACTTTGACTCCTTTTTTCTAAAGTTAATGGAATAATGCAAAATACTATTTATAATCTGATTCCAGCAGCTCTTCATCCGTCGTTTCTGTTTCTTCGATATTTTCCACTACTTTTAATGGTCCAACTGTGTTTCAAAACTACTTTTCTTTAGTCTTAACGGTTATTTTCTTTTGCTGTGTCTAAAGGCATTTTCCCTTTAGCTCTTCCAGCTTTAGCGGATATTTTCTTTGTTGTGTCTTTTTCTTTTTCACTTCATAGGAAATGTCATTGTAAAAGTTATGGTAGAGAGGAGGAACATATTCTAGCAGAGTCTGAAGGTTGAGCCATTTCAGTTTGTTAATCTTAAGTTTTTGGACATTTAGGTTTTTTTGAAAAACTTCCTTCATATTATAAGCATTGGACGTTCACATGTATTAGGCGGAATACATTCTCACAACGGAAATTCTTCATCCAAAGTTCCTTTATAGGAAAACGAAAACATCCTCGACGACTGCTAATAAAAAAAGTATTTTATGGGCCTCCATTTCAAAATCTCCTTGTCAGTATCTACCTTGGGATCACTAATCAGTTCATTTAATTTTTGAAAGCAGTAAGAGTCTTTTTGGTCATTTTGTGTATGGTAAATTTTTTACAAGATGACTGAATAATACTGGCCTAATGATCCGGAACACATACCTGGGAATTTCCCGTTTTACCTTTTCTATAACCCCAAAGTCTCTATCGCACTCCATAAATATATGGCCGGGTTCCAAAAACTTGTGGTGGATTTCTTCAAGTTGAGTAGTCTTTACTAGAAACATAAAAAGCTTAACAAGGTTTTTGTTTTTGTTTTGCCCACCACAAGAATCGCTATAGGCAATAAGTTTCTTAACGTTTCTTAACGAAAGTTCATTGTTGACAAAACGAATGAGGCATGAGCTTATTTTTTGAGATCCTCTCAATGAACCAGTTTCATCCCAGATATGCATTTCTGATTTCCCTGTGGTTATATTATGAACGCAGAAGTTATACGTCCATAGTTGCCGTAAGTAAAAAACTTTAGAAGTTGTAAATAACGATGTGAGGAGGGTTTGTTGTAGATCAAAACAGATGACATTCATGTTAGTAGAATCCTTATATTTTTCTACATCGCATTCTTTTGTAACTTGTAGCCTTTTGTACCTTCAAATGGTGAATTTTTTGTTCTAATTTGGTAGTCTCAACTTGTTCCTCATTCTGCGAATTATTTATAATATTTTGGAAATTGTTACATTTACTACATGTATCAGTATTTGGTCTATAAAACCTCAAATTGAATTTGGTATTAAAGATAAATCTCTAATAGGAAGACTTAACCGGATCCACATGTTTTTTATGGCACTGCTCGACATACAGCTTATACATTTTCTCGATATTCAAATTTTGAGGCAGATATCTTGTATTTAAATTTGATTTTCCTGGATAGTGGCTTATGTATTTTGGAAATCTGTTTGTGTTCAATAATTTGGGTTTGTCTTGCCGGGTCCATTTTCTTAGTGAGTTGCTGTCCCCTTCGATCTTTTCCATAAATGCCAACACTGTCAGTTTTCCTACATACTGTATTGAATCTCTTGTTACTTGTGTCAAGCGTCTTAAGCAAAAACATTTTACACACACGTTTATTTAAGAGGTAAATTTCAGTGCTGTAGTTTTTGTTTTTGTTGGTCATTTTCTTTCTTGTGACTGATTTCTTTTTAATGCAGGAAGCCAGAAATCCATTTAGAAGATTATAAAATGCCAGGTTATAAAAGCTTTGAAAAATATGTGCTCTATCTTCTTCTGAGACATTTTTATTGTATTTGTACCTGTAGTTATGATTATACTCTCTCACAGAGCGTTCAGCGTGCACTTTTTTATAACCTATATAATCCTTCCCACAGTTCCGCAAAATTTCATTTTTATTAATTTTCCAATCTGGTTCTTGTCTCATTCTTTTACGAATTTTGTTGTTTTCTGCCTCCGAGACTTCTTCAGGTGATGCTAGGCTAGTTTCACTAGGGTTGTAGTCACTATCTTCGTCTGTTTGGAATGAATCAGAGATGTCTGCAAAAAAATTGCATAAAAATGAGAAAGCCTGCCAAGATTTTCATTTATTGATATCTGTGTTGCGATATATTTTTTATTAGTTATGCTGAGTTCGTATTGGTATAATCGATCAAAATATTTTGCATGAAAATTACAGGAAAAAAACATGAATTGGCAACAATGTGAGGTGAAGCATGGATCTAATTTTATTCCAATGCTTTATAAAAACCAATATAGCCTAGAAATACTGTATACTGTTTGAAAAATCAGTCATGATGTAAGAAAATAGTGTAAAAGACACTTACCTTCAATGTCACTATTTTCTTCCATTGCACCAGCCTTTAAAACACTCACAAACAATTAATTTCTTTTTTACTGTCTTAACAAACAATATTTTCTTTGAATACAAGAATTAACTACACCAATGTGCGTATAAAATAACAGCTTTGTTGGAATGAAAAGGATCCAAGTGCACATGGTCCCCTTTTCACTTAAGATTTCTGTAATTATTTTAAGGAATTTTTTTCTACCTTCAATAGATGACGCACTATATGAAAAATCACTTAGATCTTTTTTATACCAAATAAATTGATACTTTAGGTACGTAAACCTGTAGTTAACTCCGTTATAAAAAAAATCACTTAGACCCCCTTTACTCTATACCCTTCAATTGTAATGTCATACGATTTAATCATTGGCAAAGTAAATACGGAAATAGCGTGTTTTACTAGATACAGATTTGTTTCAAACATTTTAACTAATAGTTAATAGATCGATTTACCTAGTTTAATGGCAGAAGATCAGATGAAATATTGAAATATCTGTCATCATTATTACAAATTAATCGGTATAAGTAAATGTAAGTTGGTTCTTAGAATAACCCATTCTTTTAAAACTAGGTAAATCACCATATACATTTTATTCGATTTTAACTCGACGTTGTCGTTTTTTTACAGTGTAACATATAAAGTTGTGGTTCTTTTAGTAACTAGAAAATATGGTGTCTGATGTTATATTGGTATTTATTGTGCAAGGCTGAGAAAGTTTACTACGCCTGTGGATATTTTCAGTACTAAATAATTAAGTGTTCTTAGATATCACATAAACTGCTATTAAATTCGATATAGCAAAGTTTTTTGGTACTAGCGTTTGTTAATACAATTATTCTAGGTTATCCCAGAATATAGAATAAAAAATACATTCATTCAATTAACGTAGTTTAGTGATTATTAAAAATGATTTTGAAAGTTTGTTAGTATAAATGAAATATGTTTTTCACTGTGAATTTTTCTCAAAGTTCTAACATTGCTGTAATCTATGAAATTTTGGATATCATTTATATCCAGGGTTAGGGAAAAAAATTTTTACTGAAGAAATGTATATATCAATTTCAGCTTCAATAAATTAGAATTCTTTTTTCTCAGTTGTGAAAGAACTTTTCTGTCCCACCCCGTCTAACTTCTTTATGAACGATAGCCGAACCATACTACTACGAATAATATTATAAAATATTTTTAAATTCATAACATTAATCGGCATGTATTTTATTTTTGACCGTTAACCACGTTCCTGTGTAAAATATAATATTATTTATTTATGCGACAATATTTCTAACAATTTTAAATACGATATCCAGTGTTACTTATGTATAAAATAATCGCATTGTGCCAATTATAATTAACACACTTTTTTTGCTACATTTTTCCGCAGATTTCATTAAAACAAAATAATAAAAATGTAATGCAAACTGAGGAGAACTAGGTTTTAGAGCTGTGTCTAATGATGGTATAGCATTTATTTAATTTTGTGTTTTGTATCATTATTACGTTTTAAAACATAATAGGACACTCATGTTGTTTTAAAATTAGTATTATAAATGTTTATGTTTTTTATTCGTGGTGAATCCGCCATTTATTCCCATAATGACGCATATTGATTGAATTTATTAAAATGAATAATATAATATGTACTGTATGCTCAAGTAACAATTTTTGTTTTAAAATGCTGTATAAATTTATTTCTAAGACTACTTATAAACATAAATAGTCTGGAGGGACTCCATAAAACTGATTTATAGCACTCTCATTTCTAAACGGAATTTCACGATTTAAATCTCAAAGTGTGTGTGACTATTTAGATTATTTAATCTAAACATACACTCAATAATAATACGCCATTTTGAAATTGTTCTAACACTAAGATTCGAGAGGTTATTTAACACATTTTCACAGATTATACAAAAACCCCAAAAAAATTAGCTTTTCGCGAATTTGTGCGAAATGAAGCTGTTCTTTCTGGAGTATTAAGTCAGACAAGACATAAAATGCAGTTAGCATAACATTAAACAATATTTTCCTCATGTATATCAATACATTTACTCAAAATAAAGTTTATAATAATACAATTATTGCACTCTGCTTTTCCAATTTGAAAATAATTATCCTGTAATGTTCCATATATCCAACGACAGTTATAAAACTAGGAAAGTATTCTCTAATGTGAACTTCTAACAAATAAAGAAACAGGCATTTCCATTTTATTCGGTAAATAAAAAACAGCTCTCGGTTTAGTTACATAAGAGGTCATCAACCGAGGTCGTTAAACCAATGTGGGTTACAATCTATATAACTCATTAATTTCGGAAGATAAACAGAAACCGTTTTTCTTTATTTGTTAACTCGAAAACTTTTTCTTGGATGGAATTTAGAATCTTTCAATATGTAAACAATAAACTTGGTCAGCTTGTTATTTTCACGTCAACGGCTGTTGACAATTACTCTTTATTTTTTTTAAATTATGCATTTTGCTTTGAACAAACTTAATACCACGTCATTTAAATTAATAATAATCAAGAAAGTACAATGAAAAGTAACAAAATATTAAAAGATTGCTATAAAACGCACCACTAATGTCAAAGGAGCCACTCACTCATATAGCAGTTTCGTCAGTGCGGAAAATTCGAATCCGGGATATTTAAAATTATTTATTCGGATTGGTTGTCCTTCAGCCTTGTTCACGTGAAACAATTTTAAGAGTGATGCACACAATAATTTATAGTAAACGCATTTATTTTATCTGCACTTGCCCATCATTGCTTTACACTATTTTATTTCTTTCATTTTGGAAGGATTTCTCTTACTTCAACTTACTTCAATAAACTCTAACAACAAATTTAAATGTTATATTGATAATCGACATGTTGCTTTTTTGTTGTGTTTTCTAATTTAGTTTAGTATTCCAGTTTATTATTAATTTTTCTCAAAACCACTAACAGACTAATTGTATAGCCTCATGTGCAGAAGGTTGATGTCGTATGGTCTTAAAAAATTTGAAGTTCATTAATATAAAAAAACATAACAGTGTACAATGTCTAACTACCGAGTTAATTAATAATGTTATACCAATGAATTAAAAGTATAAAAATGTATATGTTTATGCAATTAATATATAAATAAAATATTCCTAAAAGAAATTTGAGGATGGATTATTGCACAATTTTCCTTCTTATCTTATTTTTTTACAAATAGTAATAAATACTCAAATAAATACCTAAATACAAGTTATCAAAGCCGTAATCCTCGCACTTTAAACTTAAAAAAAACATTTTATGAAATTCGAAAATGTGGAAAACTAGAAAATAATAAAATGTTCAATAATATATTATACAGATTTACGAAATATTGTTAACATTCTCATGTCAGTTTAGAGATTGAGTGGCTACCTTTATGAAACATCCTGTATAAATACAGTTTTTGTTATAATTTCATCTTTCGTATATTATTATGATAGCAGAAATATGTTTGATTTTTGTCACAATACAAATATATCTTTTAGATAAATCGCGAATATAAAAAGACGTCAACTAATGTAAAAATAACCATAGAAAATAACAAGAAAGTTGCGCATTACAAGTAACAAAGAAATATATTGATAGGTAATATATTTGTTGTTTTAATAACAGCTTCAATTCAGTTCAGTTGGCAATACTGTTATGAATAAAGATTTGTTTACATTGTAAACGAAAATATGAAACCCATTTGATATTGGAAACTACTTCTTCAAAATAGTACTTGAAAACTTTACAGTAATGTAGATAAACACTGGTCACAAAAACAATACTGAATAATATCTATTTGTTAACAGAACCACTTTCAGGAACAAAATTGCAAGATTTCTTTGCCTCATTATTAACAATAAGGTAATTGAAATTCGTTCAAAATTATTATACAATATATAAAAGATGAAAAATTTGATAAACAAAATGAATTCTAACAACAAATTTGGATGTTGTATTGATAATCGTCATGTCGCCGTTTTTGTATTTTTTTTATTTAGTTTAGTATTCCAGTATAAAGTATTTCTTCAAAACCACTAACAAACTAATTGTACAGTTGCCACAAGTGCAGAAGAATGATGTCTGGTCTTAAAAAACTGGTGTTTATTACTTTGGAAAATAGCATAACATTGTACTATACCAAGTACCGAGGTAATTAACAATGACATACCAATAAATTAAAAGACTAAAAATAGGTTTCCACCTATTCGCCTACAAATGCATATGTTTATGCAATTAATATATAAATAAGTAAAATAATCTCAAATGAAAATGGAGGATGGATTATTGCAGAATTTTCCTGCATCAATCTATCTTATTTTTTACAAATAGTAATAAATACTCAAATTAATACCGAAATACAAGTTACCAAAGTCGTAATCCTCTCACTTTATTTAACTGAAGATTAAATAAAGTTGTCACACACAGACTCCTTGATGATTTATAAATTTGTAACATAAAAAGAGAAGTAATTAAGCTTTAACTGCGATTGCCCACTAGTAATAAAGTTTTATCAAATAATGGGAAATCCTTCTTTGAAAACCGTGATTGAAAATCAAATTCTTGACTTTCTTATATTACGCTCAAATTGTGGTATACCTATGAATATTAAAGTATTATATTAAGACGCGTTTGTTTCTAATTTTACATTACATCAAAGAAAAAATCAATGCAAATATCAAATTGAAATTTTCTTAGAATTAATAACTGATTTTAATACTTTTATTTTTTTTCCTCTGTAATCCCAGCAGATATCAAGTACAGTAAATTGCTAACCCCAGATTAATAGAAGGTTACTTGAAGTACCTAGAAATAAGGTCACAATTACGGTAATTAAATTGCTGCCTGTATTATGGAGCAACCTTCTTTTTGTTTCCATTATTGATATAAAGTAGTTTGTACAACAATTTTTATACGGCGTTACACAATTAGTTAGGGTGGGGTCATTTTCTTGAAGAACAGGGATTCCAATAATACCCAGTTTTGCCTGCGGATTTATGCGGTGACGTAAATTATCGCCAGGATCGTATTTGTGGTCACTGTGACAAATTGCTAACTCATAAGTTATCGCACAGATTTTTCTCTGGACTTTATTATAAACTGTGTAGTGTCACTATTTATACTTTTATTAGTTGTTTAGTTGTTAACGTGTACTTTAAGTGTCATGTCGAAAGCGGTGAAAATAACACACAAATGCTGCAACAAATAATGCTGCGTATTAGGATACTTAAAGATAATTGGAAAGTGGAAATGAAAAGTCTATTAAGGACCTTGCAATATTTATGATAACTCAATTTTTCGCCCTATACAAATTCGATGTTCACCATTGCGAACTACAAGATCGTTTAAACAGGACTAGTTTTAGCTAATTTTCTGCTGATTCCAAATCCGTTAATAAACCATTTTTGGGATTTCCAAAAAAAAAAACGAATATTTTGTGTTTTCTCTTTTGTCTGTAACCAAGTAACCTTTATTCAGACAGGTTCTAGATTTTTACCCAGATAACTTTTGTTTTTCTTATGTCAGCCATATTTTTCAGATTGCGCTTAAAAAGTGCTTTCAAATGATGTATCACATGCGGAGGAAAAATTGTTTTTCAAGGGACTAATTTAAGAAAAGTTATTCATTGCGTAACAAAACATAATAGTAGGCCATGGAAAATCAAAAAGATTTCATAGATATTAGGTATATCTATACTAACCATTATAAAAAATAACGGTAATATTACGGTTACCAGTTTGACATGTTTAAATAATTTTAATTATCTGTTAAAATACTGAACATAATCGATATGGAGAAAATTTTTTAAAAACAGCAAATTAACATAATAGAAGAAATGAGAGTTAAGAAGTAAGAAGATTTAATAAAACCATTCAATGTGACCTCCACTTAGCTGAATACATGTTTGGCCTCTACGCCTAACTGAGCTGATTACTCTTCTGAGAGTATTGGTATTTATTGTGCCGAAAACGTCCCTAACTCTGTCCTCCAAAATATTGGTTGTTTCCGTGCTTTTAAAATCATACAATTAATTTTTTACTGTATCCCACAAATAAAAATCAGGAGGGGTTATATCAAGCGAGCGAGGAAGCCACAATACTGAAATTATGCGGTTACCAAAATTTTCCTGCAATATCCATCTAACATTATTAGTATTATGTGCAGGATAGCCATCGTTGGAACAACAGTACGTTTATTTCTTGTTCTGTAAAAAGCTGTCATACCTCGGGTAAATCTTGATTTTCTAGAAGTTCACGATAGACTGCTCCCGTTATTTATTAAAAATAGTAATTAAGGTAAGGGTTATAAGGCTGATCATAGGAGTAGAATAGGAAGAGAAAAGGTAATACCTATCATGCTGCACCAAACATTGTATCCAAACCCAGTTTGGAATGTTCTTTGCGTGTTATATGCGGATTTTCTGTGGCCCAGTGGTGATAATTCTGCTTGTTAAAGACTCCACAATTTAACCAATAATTTAACAAATTATATTACAATTCTTCCTAAAACTGTCCTATGTGGTTGCATTCTCTTCGGAAAAGTTTCTAGGCCGATGGTTGCCTTAAGAAAAACAAAAGTTACCTCAGATACCTCGAAAACAAAAGACTATCTAGCATTCGTTTCTAAACCAAAATATTAGTCTCCAAAAAGTGTCCTAATAATGGAAACGTCTAAAACTTGTCTGATCAAGAATTACTTGGCTACAGCCAAAGAGAGAAATCACAAAATTTTCATTTTCTGGTTTCAGTTAGCCGTGATTTCTTAACGGATTTGGAATCAGCATAAAATTTGCTAAAACTTATCCCATTTAACCGCCCTTGTAGTTCTTACTGTTTCAGAGATCCCAATGGTGAGCATCGACTTTCGGACACAGGGTATATGAAGAGGTGGCGAGAGTGTTTCAAGAATAATTTGTGATTTCTGCATAAGTACAACAGTCACTGGTTGGAGTATGAAATCGGTTTCTCTGAAACAGTGTGCAGTTGCCTAATATCTTCAGATGGACCTTCCACAAGCAGCGCAAGTTCACGTGGGTGTCAATCGACGGAATTTGAAGATTGCTCTCATGTTATAAAATGAAAAATAACTGGTTTATGGTTACTGCCTTCATGAGTGCGAAGTAGGTATATGCCATGTCAGCAAGATATCAGAATCATTTGATTCTATGTGATAATGGAGTACTAACGAGTTAATGGTAAATCTATCTACCAGTGTCAATCGCAATCAATCAATCGTATTTTTCCAATTTATTATAATTGGAAAAATACTCCCTCATTGACGAAGGCAATAACCAGAAACCAGTCTGCGAATGATATACGCGACGATCTCAAGACGAATTTCCATTTATTTGGTAAAAATGTTTTACTAGTGGGCAATTGCAATTAAAGCTTTCCTTTTCATATTAATCAAGATTAATAGCCAGGTAGAAATGCGCGCGTTTAACTTGAGTGGTTGGTTCTCTCTTCTGAATGCTGCATTTATGCATTCCCGAGCATATTGCAATAACTGTAAGGTTCAGAACTGTGAAGAATAACAAAAATCGAAACGTTAGCGATTGAACTGTTTTAGTATCTTTTGTCTTATTCCTGCGAACTTTCTTCCAAGTAATAATTTATATCACTGGAGTGACATCCTAATTGTTATTTATCGTTAATAAGACGTGTTGGGGGTAGATTTTATTTAGTCATAATTTTTTCGTTTTTTTCCCTTATTTCATTTGCCCATATCTCCTTTCTAATGTGAGATTTTTCCTTTCTTGTAAATACCCATGTTATTGTTTAATGATTGAAATTTAGATACGTATGTACTAGAGATGTAGGAAACTATTCTAATACACCAGAAAATTTAGCAAATTTATGTTTACATTTTTTAAAAAATTGAACCTAAAAAAACATTGTACGAAATGCGAAAATGTAGAAAACTTGAAAATAATAAAATTTTTGATAATGTATTATACAAACCTACGAATTATTGTTAATATTTACATGCCAGTATAGAGATTGATTGGCTAACTTTATGAAACATCTTGTATAAATACAGTTTTTTGTTATACTTTCGTCTTTAGTAAATATTATATCAGAAATGTGTTTGCATAAAGTTATTAAAGTTGCTTGAGTCATTTCTGAGATCAACAAATTTCAGTAGAAAGTAGAAATGAAAAATTAATGTCCATTTGAATAAGTAAATTAGCCCTGATTAAATTAAAAAAACAAAGTATGCGCATAAACAAAAAATTATTTCTGGTGTATAAAATTAAGCTTTCACTTAATTTTTACTCGCGTGACTGTAGCCATGAATTACTTCCACAATTTGTTCTTTAAGAAATTTAATACAACATTCTTTTTAAACTAAATCTTTTAAGTATTGTGTCAGTAAATACTCAAAGGGTTTAAAGAATCTTCAGCATTTTATAAAATATACTATATAATTTTGACCTTTGAGTTGATTTAAACTGACATTGTTATATTTTTAGCCAGTGCTATTTACACATAATATTTAAACGATGTAAATGTAAGATATATAATATTTTAATATTGATTTTTACATTTTTTTATTGATTCACTTAAAAAAAAATCAGTATTTATAAAATTCCGGCTAAACAGTATAATATTGTTTTTTCCTCAAAAATGTCAAATATAGAGAATCAGTATGACAGTCAAATAGAAATTATGAATACTGATCCAAGCATCATGACTAACTTGAACCCAAGGTTAACTTTCAGAATAGGGTTTCATTCTGTCGAAATTACTTTAGTTGTTTGATTAGTATTAGGGTTATGCAAGATTGCTGAATTTTAAAAAATCACGGATATTTCAAAAGGGCCATTAAATTTATTCTGCAATTTGTCTATAATTTGTGGCTGTTTTACATATACTTTATCGCCGATATTATATTGATAACGATTTTTAGGAACTTGTTTATCAAAACGTATTTTAGCTTTCTCTTTATCGTTCTGATGTGGCTACGCGCTCTTTTGTAATAATGCGATATTCTATTATTTAAATTTTGGATGTATTTAGTTATTAATTCTTTTTTAGTTGTACAAAATTTCGGGAGGTCGATTTGATGTGTGACCAAAAACTAAATCATATGGAATAAAACCATGAGATTTGTTTGCCGAATTATTGTAACAAATTACTTCATATGGCAAAATGGCAAACGGATGTTCGTTCCGATTTTCAATTTTGTGAACTTTCTGCAAAAGTTGCATGAAATCTTTCCAATTAGCGGTTTGACTGTGGGTGTCCTACACTCGAAAATGTTAATTTTATGTCATATAACGTACAAAGATATCTTAGTAAATTATTGTCGAATTCACAACCGTAATCACAATGTATCCTTAAAGATGTACTATAGTGTTGGAAATATAATAGCAAAGTATTAACAACAAATTTAGCGGTTTTATCTCGAATATAAGTTTGCATAAATTTTATTAATTCGTCGCAGATGGTAAGGGCGTGATTTCGTGTGGGTGATTCAAATATATCAGTATTAACTCTTTCGAATGGCGTTCTCAGAATTTCCGTAATTACTAATGAATTGCTAAGATTCTTGCGACAAACTTTTGGACGTCTTTAGTTAATACGTTCCAATTGTATTTTTTTTATTCTTCTAATTGTTTTATTTATACCGCGATGTAAATTGTTTTTACCTGAGTGATTTTGATCTAATATTATTAAAATTTGATCTTCATCAGGGACTTTTAAATCTTTTTCTACAAAAATTAATGATAACATTTCTAATATTGGCAGGTCCAAATTAATTTCTACATGATACGTTTACATGAGGTCAAATTCGTTTTAATAATTAAATAATGTAAAAATAAAGTTTCATTAACAGATTCTAGGTTGAAAGGTAAAGGAATAATAAAGTACTTATGTTTCCTGACAGTTTTGCTTGAGACAGTGTTAATTTGAATATTGTGAAAATCAGGGTGTTCCTCGAAAATATCTTCAATTATTTTATAATGAAGATCTTAAAATTTGCTTTGTTGAAAGAACGTAACAATATTTTTATTTTCCCTGTCTAGCAATTGCTTGTTAGAAAATTGAATTTTGGAATAATCAATAAGTGATTTTGTTTTATATAGATTAATGAAGGTGTCGAATTCATGAGCGATTTGTTCGTCTGAGATTTTGTTATTTGTGTTCTTATCGTCGTCTGTGTCGTCCTCATTTGCAGCTAAAATTTTAGAATTAAATTTGGATCAATCCGAAAAAATGATTTATTTTTATTATAGACAAAGCACCCGCATTTTTGTTAATTTTACAGGGTTTATACACGATATAATAATCGTACCCTTCGCGTTTTAAACGCTAGCGATCTATCTACTTCCTGGGTCTTTTATGAAAAATAACCAGGTAAGTGGTCGATGGTCCGTAATTAGTTTGAACCTTCTATCAAATAGATATGGCCTAAAGTGCTTAATTGACCAAACTATGGCTAAAAGCTCACGTTCTATGGTTGAATACATAGTTTCGGCATTGCATAAAATTCTGTAAACGTAAGCAATGGGTAAATCTTTACCAAAAGGTTGCGAATGCGCTTGCGTCTGTAATTAATATGAAAATTCGTCGAAATTTGGATATATTAAAATTGGTTTATCTGGTCAATGTTTGTTTGAGGTTAGTAAATGAATTTTGGCAATCATTATCAAACTTGCATAGGACGTCTTTTTGTAAAAGTTTCATTATTGGCTTAGTCAATTCAAAAATGTCTGGAATGAACCTGCGATAATAACCTGCGAGTCCTAAAAATTATTTAATTGCCTTTTTGGTATTTAGTTTGCGGAAAGGTTAAAATAGCGTCCACTTTACTCGGGTTAGGTTTTACACCGTCCTTTGTTATTAAATGTCCTAAATATGCGACTTTCTTGCGTAAAAATGCACATTTGTCAGGTTGTATTTTTAAATTAGCTTTTTGAAGGCGTTTGAATACCTCGGTTAAGCGAGAAATGTGCTCGTGGATGGTAGGTGAGTAAATGACAATGTCGTCCATATAGACAAGACATCTTTCGTTTTGAATTTCGAGTGGAATGTTATCTATCACTCTTTGAAAAGTTGATGAAGTGTTTGTTAGTTTAAAAAAGCATGCGCGAGAACTCATGATGAACTGAAAACGGTCATGTGTAGCCGTTTTTTGGATATCCTTGGAATTGATTTCAATTTGATGAAATCCCGATGCCAAATATAAAGTGGTAAAATATTGATATTTTCCAAGCTGATACTTCGTTGAGTTTTCGATAGTCAACTTCAACGTGCCATTTTTGTGTGCCAGAAGCATCAAGTTTTTTGGGAGCCACCTAAACAGGAGAGGACCAGGGTGAAATTGAATGTTGAATGATATCCTGATTTAACATTTCTTGACTTTTAACTTTAACTTTAATTTGAGGATACCGATATGATTTTGTTAAAATAGGTTTAGAATTATTAGTGTCAATCTCGTGAAAATCAGATTATCTCCTTCTAAATAGAATATGCCTTAAAAGTATAAACAAAGCTGCGTTATTATTTCGGCCTCGTCTTCGTTTACTTATATGATCCAAGCGTAATTCATTTTTTATTTGGAAAGTTCTGCCCGTCTGTGTATGGGGGTCAAAATTTTGAGTGTTTAAATTAAAAATTGCTTTAAATTTTTGAACTGGTTCGAGGTTTAATTTGTAAAAATTAATGGTTTTAGTAATTGTGTTTGCGTTAATTACGGCTATTACAAATTCACCTTTTTCATTTATTTTTACCAGAGCATTAGGTCAACGTACCTTTTCAATTTCCTGCACTAGCAATATAGCGTTAGTGTTAACTAAATTACATTTTAATTTACATGTTTTCTCTGTACGAGGTTCGATCGAAATTTCGTTTCGAATAGAATTTTGAAATTTATTTTAATATAACTTGGAAATTCCAAGTTCTGGTGAGTTTTCCGTTACTTTAAAAGGCTGATAAGTTTTAAAATTGGTTAATAATTGTTTATTTTTAAAACTGCCGACACATTCGTAATGTTCCATAAAGTCGGAAGTTGGGTATAACCGGAATTAAAATTGATTCATTAATAATTAATTTTTGATCTTATCTGTTATGCCTTGAACTACAATATTTTCCGGGTATCTTTTTGACTAGCAAGTATTTGGCTTTAAAATGGATATTCCAGCACCGGTATCTATCAAAATTTTTAAAGTGTTGGTAGAGTCTTTAATATAATTTTTTTGAATCTACGGTATGAAGCGTTGTTCTTCGTCTGGGTCACGTAGATTCATGTTTTGTATTTGCTTGGATATTTGCTCGATTTGTGTTGGAGGACCCGTGGGATACTCCAGAGCTCTCCGAAAATCCTGAGGATTGGCAGTATAATCCTCGCATACATTTTAAGAATTAGCAGTATAATTCTTATACATATCTTGGGAATTAGCAGTATAATTCTTATACAAATCCTGAGAATTAGCAGTAAAACTCTCTTGTATATTTTAATAGTTAACAGAAAAATCGAAATTTGATAGGTAATTTTGAGGATAATAATTTTCGAACTGTTGATTACAACCGTCATATTGATTATAAAAACCGGTATTTTCACATTCTTGTTGAGTGTAATAATCGTTAAAAATTACTATTTTGTTGATTGAAAGGTCTGTTTTAAAAAATTTGAATTAGGCCTTACTGAGGGTCTATGTTGTTGATGGGCTTGGCTGTTGAAAATTTTGTGTAAAATTCCTTTGGGCATTTTGGTTGGAGAAATTTTGAAATTTGGTCTCGGTTGATTAACGTACGTCTGAAATTTTGAATTGTTGCTTTGTATGGCACTTATTAAAGGAGTGTCCATTTCGGTTGCAATAAGAACAGAATTTTTGAGCGTTAAAATTAGGTGGCTTTGGTAGATTTTGCATTGGTTTATTTACTTATTTGTAAATTTTTAAGATTCGAATTACGATAATTGAAGTTCTCTTTTGACACGGTTTATTGCTTCACGCATATTCAGAGGGTGTCCGGCTGTTACGATTTGTCCTATTTTGGTTCTAGTCTGGTTAGTAATGTAGTTAATGTTATATTTTCAATTAAATTAGATTGTGTGTGTTTTTCCTCTAGAGTGAGACATTGTTTTTGCACAGCGGCGTGAATTTTTGCGTTGTGAGTTTGCAATCTCGAAATGAAAGTTAAAGCAGTTCGGCTTTACTGGGAAGTTCATTTTTTATATGTAACGTTAATAAAATACGTTGATCGTCTACAGCCATGCCCTGGGCATGAATGCCAGGCATTTATAAAAGTTTGTAAAAAAATTGGATTGCCATTAAATTCTGGTACAATTGAGAAAATTTTACTTAATTTTGTAGGGTTCGATGCTAGTGCTTTCAGTTATGAGACATGTTGCTTGATATTTAGATTTTATTGAAAATAAAATCAAATAAAATAAAGCAGAATAAAATAAAAATTAAAAATAATGTTTAGTTTGCTATAAAAAATATGTTTTTATGGTAGATATTTATTTTGCAATATAACATGAGAATTGGATAATAGAAATAAATATGCACATATTAAAATTAATTTGGTCTTTAAGTCGAACTGTACTTCACGCTCACCTTTACACACGTATATGTAGCGTGTGGATACAGTTAGAAATATCAGAGCCAAATCAAAAAAAAAAAAAATTGAAAGAAAATAATAATAAAATTGTTTGCTACTTGATAAAAATTAAAAATTATAATACGTGATTATACTTAAATGGCCTTACGTAAATATTTTCCTCATAAGGTTCTTCCGTTAAGGGATTTGGATCCGCCAACGTGGTGAGGAAGGGCTGCTTGTTCTCGTAAGCTCACTTTCACTAGTGAGGTACCTTCGGCAGACATTTTCCTTGTTCTAATGGGATGCACTACCAGTTAGGCTTCTTGTTCTACGATGTTAAACGGATCCTACTGATTGCGCCAATTCTTATATTTTTATTTTCATAAATGAGTTTTAAAAACTGTTTTTTTTTAATTAAGAGTCAACGTTGACTCTGAAGAAAGAAATGGATTGAATATAAAAAGTTTATTGGAACATAAGTATAAAACTGTTTTAACAAAGGTTGTGAAGCTAATTTATAATCTATTTGGTTTATGCTGGATAAGCATTTACAGTAGTTCCCAGACATGAAACAAAGCAAGTGCTAAATAAGCAATTTGTAATTCTAAGAGAGAATTTGTTATCTGCAATGTAGTTAAATAAGGGAAAAATTGTTTGAAGTCTGTTAAATATAGAATATTTTAGAGGTCATATAAAACTATATTTGATTCTGCAGGTTTAAGAATAAGTTTCCTTATTTCACTTATTTTGATATTAAAAACATCAAAGTTGTTTTGTAAAAAAGTACAGTTGGAATACATAAGATAAAAAGAAGAGAATAGTAGTTGTAGATTTGGAACATGAAAGTTAAGGCAGTCAAGGATTTCAGGACAATCAATTTTGCCATTTAATATTTTATAAAGGAATACAAGAGAGTAATAAATACGACGCGTTTCAAGTTCACTTGCGTGAAATTTATTTAATAATTCACAATATGGTAATCCCCTCTTTGGGTAATTTCCATGATACTTAACCAAAGATATTTGAGAAAGCGTCTTTGAGGATTTTCAATGTTGCACTTATGATTTTCTTAGCCAGAACTCCACACAACAGAAGCATATTCAAGTTTTGATCCAACAAACGAGTTAAAAAGGAGTTTTAGTGTATTTTCATTAAATTCTTTACAGTTATGTAAAACAAAACCTAAGTTTCTAAAAGAACTAGCTATAATATCATTCATATGATTAGCAGAAGACAATTTAGCATCAAATAGATCTTTGAATTGATTGCAACCATTTAACTCCTCGTTATCAGCCTAATATATGAATTTTATTAGATTCTGTGTATGATGATATATTGCATTTGCATTTTGAGATATTTAATTTCAGCTTATTTTCACTACACTAGGTTAAAAGTCTATGAGCACAAGTTGGAATTCAGCACAGTTTTCTACACTAGCAATAGGACTATGCAGTTTTAAATTATCAGCATATAGTATGTATTGCAATGTAAATCATTGGTGATGTCATTTATAAAGATAATACGTAATAAAGGTCTGAGTACGGAACCCCGAGTAACACCAGATGTTGCTATAATCTCATTAGACTAGATATCATGATATTGTACAGTTAACCGTCTAACTTCTAAGTATGACTAGAAAAATTTGAGAAAGCATTCAGTTAGACTAAATACTGACAATTTTCGTAGCAAAATACCGTGGTCAAGTCTATCAAAGGCTTTTGAAAAATCCGTAAAAATGACATCAACCCGATTTCCTGCATCTAGATTTGCAGCTAGGAATTGGGTGATGTATATCAGATTGCTAGTAGTAGATCGGCCCGGCATAAATCCATGCTGATCGTGACAAATTTGTGATTTTATTTAGCTAAAAGGAATATCATATATTAAGGTTTCAAAGAGTTTGCTAAAGTTGCACAATATTACTATAGGTCTGTACTTTTCGACAGTATTGGTATCTTTGTTGTTTTTAAATATCGGACAGATTCTAGATATTTTCCAAACTTCAGGAAAAGTAAGGGTTTGTAGACACATTTTAAAAATAATAACTAGTGGCCTTGCTACAGAATTACACAATCCTTAAGTAAAAAAGCAGGTATTCCATCAGGACCAGTAGTACATTTTGGTTTAAAATTTTTAAATGCTTTTAATACATCATCCTCTGTTATGTAATGTATACATAAACTTTTAGCGTTAGAGTGGATATTAATATAATAATAATATATTTATTTGTCCAGTGGATTATTACAAAATAATATAGGATAGGTCAATAGAGAAGAAAATAAAGTAACTATTATAAAGTCATAAAATAGAGTAAATAAGAGTTACAAAATAATTGTATATTACAAACGAACGTAAGAATATGTAAATAGATAACTCCAAATAATATACATAAATAAATAAATAAATAATTTAGTGTACGCGTATCTATCCACATATATATATATATATATATATATATATATATATATATATATATATATATATATATATATATATATATATATATATATATATATATATATATATATATATATATATATATATATATATATATATATATATATATATATATATATATATATATATATATATATATATATATATATATATATATATATATATATATATATATATATATATATATACAATATAAAATAAATGTTAGTAATATATAAAAACTGACATATGGGTGCTAAGATGTTTTAAATATCACAATCTGTCATTTAGATACTCACTGAGCAAGTAATATGATTTATTAATGAGCAAATCTTCAAAACATTTTTTAAACAGTTTGGAGTTTAAAGATTTTAGTTCACGAGGTTTGTTATAGGTCTTAATGGCAAAGTATTGTCGACTGTGCACATAGACTGTAGTTCGATGTTTAAGCATTTCTAATACATCATTATTTCTAGTATTATACCAATGAAAGTTATTTACGGTTTGTAAATTATTTTTTGCATACATGAGAACATTCATAATAAATGCAGAGGGCAGAGTCAAAATGTTTAGCTTTTTGAAATGCTCCTTACAACCATCTCGTGCTTTTATGCCACATATATATCTAATCGGTTTCTTCTGTAGTAAGAAAACCCTTAAACTCTCATTTGAAAAACTCCAAGGTGTAATTCCATAAGAGAAAATTAAATGAAAAAAATGCGCATTTTTAGAACATCAGCATTTACAGAATCTCTTAGTTGTTTGATGCAGTAACAAACATGAGCCAATTTCTTACATATTGCAATAACACGTGTACTCCATTACAATCATCAGAAATATAAATACCTAGAACTTTAGTCGATTCTACTTGCATTAATTATTTATGTGCAATTTTCATATACAGGCTGTTATCAAAATTCATTACGGTGGTATTGAATCGAATTAACATTGATTTGCTAGTATTTAATAAGAGTCTGTTGTTGATGAACCATCTATAGGTATTCTCTAATTGATCACTACTAATACTAACAGCATTGTACATGTTTTTATCTGCAACTACTACAGATGTGTCATCAGCAAACATAAATATGTTATGAGCATTTAGATCATTTATAAATATTACAAATAACAAGTGGCCTAGTATGGATCCTTGAGGGACACCAACTGTAATATGAAGAGTTTCTGATGAATGTGAATTAATGCTTTCTAAATGTGGTCTATTATTAAGGTAACTATACAACCAGTTACGTGGTAAACCTCCCACTCCATATTTTTCCATTTTGTCAAGTGAGATTTTATGAGAGACAAGATCAAATGATGCCTTACTCAGATTTAGGGAGATACCAATTGTTTTCTGTCCATCATCTAATTTCTCATGAAAGTAGATTCAAAAAGTTGTTGATACACTGCGATGTTGACTTTTCCCTTATGAAAACGAGTCATATGAAAAAGAGAGCAATGAGTATAAGCTCTTAAAAAAAAAAATCAGCAAACGCATCGACTATTGCTTGTGGGTCTTTAGTACTACAACATTATGCATCTTAACGCTGGGAATACTAGAGAGAGACGTTCTTTTTTATATTTAAATATGACCAGAAGCCGTTTGTATTCGTGTGTATCTGATTCTCAACATTTATTAGATATACTTTTTGAGCATTATCGATGTCAATTTTTATCCTAGATTTTAATATTTTAAATTGACTAAGGTCGTCCTCATTACCATATATTAATTGTTTCATTTTATTATATTAATTTGGAAGATCTATTCATCCTTTTCTGTTCGTTCATATAATTTAAAATATATTTGCACACACTTAAATAATGCGACTTTGCGACCCTCTTCATTCCAGTTTCTTCATTGTGTACTTGCTATAAACACGGAACTAATTTTCATTCCTAAAAGCTTCGGCTAATAAGCTTTCTTGGGCAAGTTGACAAATTAAGTTTGTTGGTGTGCTATTTCAATGCGTAAATATTTTACTAAGGAACTTGCAAGGGAGGATTTGTTAGTAAATACTAGTAAATTAAACTCGTATTTAAATGACAGGTTTTGTATCATGTCGATAAAGTACAATTATTTATTTATAAGAAAATAACGTATGGAATATACCGGGTAATTCTTTTTGACCTTCTACATTGAGGAAGAAAATAGATATTGATCTGAAAATTTGGCTATGATCCTAACGTGGTGGGATCAATAGAAATATTTTCAAAATGGTGGATTTCTAGTTATACCGGAAGTTGACTCTAACTTTGGTATGTTAGACAGATTACCCATTTTAAATTTTTTTAGGTTGAATGGAAAATTTAAAGATCCTTTTCTTATTTAAAACCAATGTTTTCCAAGATATTATTTTTTTCCTAAAATCTTGACAGAAAAGTTGTATAACATAAAAATTAATATCTCAGTAACAGTTAAGGATAATGTGTTGAATTTTTTATAGGTATAAGACAAGGCTTTGGAGCTACTGATCATGTAAATTATCGAAATTTCCACTACAAAGTTTCTAAAATTAACGACAAATGTCGATCACACAAAAACTGCAAGAAATAATCTTTTTTTTTTTAAATAACACCATACATAATTAAATACATCAGTCGATAAAAAATATGTGTGTCTAATAATGTACCATGTTCCCATACCTAAAATGTATGGTTCTTTAGATATTTTCGATTTTCTAATTTTATCGATGAAATTAAATTTTCTAATGAAAATTTCACACATCACTTTTTTAGCCAATCAGAAGTTTGATTTTGGTTTCGTTACTACGGCAACCCAAAAAATTCCGGAAATTTTCATCTTCCAGGGTGTTTAGGCCATTTCCAATAAAGTACAATTCAAATGTATGTATATTCCTTATGAATTGTGGGCATTTCACTTAAAGAGGAGTGTGCGCGCTGATAAGGATGTGAGAAGACATGTACAGTATGTAGCTAGTCGAATCGGTTTTGTTTTTGAATATATAAATGGCCTTTTTTACCGGTTTTACCTCGATATCAATCGATCAAATTAAGTATTAAAATATTAATATTCTATAATATATAAAAGTAATTAAAATAAAGGTGGAATAATAATTATTCGAAAGTTAATAATTTTGAGTTGGCGTAAATTTGGTGTTTAAGGTGCTCCTTCTGTAGTCCTTGGTCCTTGTATTCTATCCTTTTCCTTTTTATGGGTGGAGCAGCCAGGAGTGACAAAGACAACGAAAAGGTAGGACATACTCCATAGTTATTAACTTTATAGAAAGAAATACAGTCTGCTTAAAATCAACACCACAGAGTACCCTGAGCGAAATTAGTAAATGGAAATTTCTCTCAAATTATTGACATATTTGACATTTGCTTTACTAGGTGCGCCACACGAACGGGCGATTATGAATTTCGTTTCATTTTCAAACAGATAACGATAGTAGGCTGCTTCCACTTTTGAAATGTTGTCAATTAGTTACCATTTGCCGTAAAAACGTTTTACAAAAACAGTAATAGCTACAAATTATTTCTTCAATAAAAAACAGAAAAAAACTATATTTCCTATTTTTATTTTTAGAGGACTTTGATTTTTGTCCTGGTTTGTGTTGTTAAATATGGGTCCTAAGCAGTTAGGTTGTAAATCTATGTCAACTTGATTTTTATTGTTTTTGTTATTTATTATATGTATTCTCTTTTGAATATACTGTTTTCTTTGTGAAACAGTTTATCTGATAGGAAAATGGCCCTGTCCACGAGGCTGTTTATAACGCTAATTTTGTATTTATTACTAGTTTTTGATTGGAAGTTGGTATATCTTCCCGAACTGATACTTTTTTGATACCAATTGGTTTTAATTCTACTGGAAGATCTAATTAAAGTCAGGTCTAAGAAGTTTATTTTATTTTCATTTTCTGTTTCTAATGTGTATTTTATTTTCCTGTGCTGTTCATTAAATCTCTGTAATATGTACTGTATTTCATTTTTATTAACGCATAGTAGACAATCGTCTACGTGTCGTTTATAAAATGCAATTTTTTTTGAAAGCCTCGGTATTAGTTGGTTTTCTAGATATTCCAGAGTTAAATTTGCATACACTGCTGAAAGTAGTTGGCTCAGAGCTAGTATTTCTGTTTGTTTATAAAAGGTTTTATTGAACGAGAAGTATATTGAATTTAATATAAATTTTATGGTAAAGATAAATTCTTTTTCCTCTATGCTTGTAAATCTAATCTAATTTACGACTTATGTACGACTTATGTGAAACCTTTATCTTTATCTTTTAACCCTGAAAAAGTCCGAAAACTCGGACGAAACTTAGGATAAATTGTTCATGTACCTGGCTGAAAGTCCTCTAAAAATAAAAATAGGAAAGAAAGCTTTTTCTGTTTTTTATTGAAGAAATAATTTCTACTTTAACAGCCGACAACTTGTAAAATATCATCAATAATAGCTACATATTAACTAGACGATTGTTTCGCAATCACTTTCATGTAAATCGTAATAACGCACTTCCTTCAGACCACGCCATCAAAATAAGGATTAGAAATTTCGAAGAAACCAGCTCTGCATTTAAAAAGAAAAGCAGAAAAGAAAAGTCGGTTCGAACACCGAAAAATATCGAGAGTAAGAGACGCAGTGGCCAGGAGCACACAACGCTCGGCTTGACGTCATGCGATTTCCTTGGGAATTTCATACACAAGCCTAAGAAGAATTCTGCACTTACACTACCAGCCATATAAGATTCAGATTGTGCAAGAATTAAATGAAGCTGATATTCAAAAACGTTTGAATTTTGCACGCGAATTGTTGAATGCTATACAAAACAATGATCATTTCATCCATAATTTGTGGATGTGACGAAGCTCACTTTCATCTTTCCGGTTTCGTCAATTAGCAAAATTTTCGGTACTGGGCAAATGAGAACCCCAGGAGCCTCCATCAAAAACCACTGCATTGCGCTAAAATGACGGTATGGTGTGCGATCTTGTCATATGGAATTATTGGGCCGTATTTCTTCGAGGATAATAATCACAACACTTTGACGGTAAATTCTGAACGTTACATCTCGATGATTGAGAAATTTCTTACACAAGAACTGACTGGATTTCCTCAAGTCAATGAAAACACATGGTTTCAACAGGATGGGGTGGCGGAACATACTACCCGAAATCAATGAATGCCGTGAATCAACTGTTTCCTGGTCGAGTTATGTCCAAGAATAGAAACATCTTTTGGCCCCCGAAAAGCCCAGACTTGACAGCTTGCGCTTATTTTTTTGTAGGGATACTTGAAAAGTAGATTGCATGCTCATCGCCCTCAAGATATCGTTCAGTTAAAACAAACAATCAGGGAAGAAATCGAACGTATTCCAGTAGAAATGCTCCGGAATGTATTGAACAATTTGCATCTTAGGTTAGAAGAATGTTTCGAGCGAAATGGGGGTATCTTTAAAACCTAAAAATGTAACTCATTAGCTGTAATTTGAAATAAAAGTTATTTTTCTACTCAAAACATTTTGATAATTTTTCATGGTTTCATAATCGCCCGTTATATAAAAATGGAGTTTTATTTTTGATATTAAACGAGATAGTTATAAAAAAATCATTAAGCTTCTGAAACAACATTTTATTTCATGTTTAATTATAATCGTTAACTAAATATTTCAAATGTATTTGAAAATCTTTTAAAAAATTCCTCGCATTTCAATGATGAGTACATCCGTGAAGAATTTATATGAATTAAATATCTATACTTGACTACATAAATATAATATTTTGAAACAATTTTATTTAACATCTTTTCTACTTCGCAAAAACTTAGTTGAAACTTCCAGTAGCTTTCTTTGTCCTACTTCTCATTTTGGTTTTCCTCCATATTACACTTGTCAATCAGGTATGATAAGTATTTCAATTTTGGATTGATTTTTTAACTTCACAAAGTTCTTCATAATCTTATTTTTTAAAAACCTCGAAAACAACCTCAAAAATAGAAATATTGAACTTAAACTGGCTAAACTATTAATAAAATAATGATAAATAACTAATGACATTTAGTTTCAAAGCTATTTCTGTTAAGTTACAATGTGCTGAAACTTAGCTATAACATGTGTATGAAAATGTGCATGAAAATATATTTAAAAAGCAACGTTCCACCTATTTTAGTGAACAAAACTTATTTCATAACACACAAATAGCATTGTCTTAAACAATTTTCAATAATTTTTTGAAACCAAAAAAGGGTGGAAAGGATATTATTTATCTATTATATGTATATAGTTATTCCGGTTCACCCAAACTGTTGTAAAGTTTAAAAATATGAAAAGAATGGGATTCCACCCATTTTACTGAAGAAAACATAATATAAAACATTACAGTAGATTAATCCCTTAAGAGTAGTTTTTTGCAACTAAAATGAGTGGAAAGATTTTTTTTAACATTGCATATATAAAGATATCCTGCAAATATATAGATATCTACTGTTATGAGATTTCAAAATATAAAAAGAGAAAAACATTCCACTTATTTTAGTAAACAAAATTTATTTCATAACACACAAATAGAGTTGTCTTAAACAATTTTTAGTTATTTTTTAAAACTAAGATGGGTAGAAAAGATATTATTTATCTGTTAATATTCCAGTTCACTCAAACTGATGTAACATCTGATGTGGTCAGCACCTAACTCTCTTATACCAGTATATACCATCCCGATATAAAAAAATCATTATGTTTAATTCTTCACTTACCTCAATCAAATCTTGAAAACGTACCTTGAAATGGTACATAAAAATTATTTAATAATTAATTACCAGCGTTCTTCGATACTGTCAATAATAATTCATGTCATATGTTTTAATAATTTCGTCTTATTCACACTGACATTTTTGTAATTAAATTAGATATTTCAAATGTCAAACTGCCAGATTTATCCTAACCCCATTTTAGGTCAAATGCATACAAAATTTCAGTTTACATCAGCTTTATTTAAATACTTGGAAAATATATTTTATTCGCTTGATATAGTAGACATGATTTATAATCTTTCATCAAGAATATATTTTTTTGTAAAGTCAAATAGAAAAAAGTTTGGGTCCAATGGACTACCTTTCAGCAGGCCAATTTTGCTCATCACCGAATTTTTCATTGTCTTTGGCCTTTAGAACAAGTGTAACAAATTTTAAAGCTTTAATTCAAAAACTGTGATTGCTATCGCGATACTACAGACATGGAGACATATTTTTTCCATAAAGTTATCTATTTTCATTATAATTTGTCGAGATTCGTCCAGAAATGCAATAAAAAATTTTAATTTTTTTGCCTGAAATTGTACCTTTTTTCTTCTTTCATTCATTATGTCTTATCTGGTGGTACAATATTCACCAAATTTAATATGTCACCTAAAATGTTGTTGACAAAATTAACTGTCAAATTTGGGAAGTCTCTCATTAGTGTTTTTTGAGTTACCAAGGGCGGGCGGGAGGGCCGACGGACTGACGGACGGACGGACGCACGCACGTACGCACGCACGCACGGAGGGATGCACGCACGCACGGACGGATGCACGTACGCAGGCACACACACACACATACATACACACACGCACCGACAGACATCATTTGGAAAATAGTCAGAATGGATTCAGGAGGGTTTAAAACGTATAAATCAATCAAAATATCGAGGTCTAAAAAAATCCTGTTCCCACGCACACTCATGCACACGCGCACACACGCCCACAGCCCCACACACCCACACACCACACACCACACACACACTCTCCCACACTCACACACTCACACATACACACTTACACACGCACGCACGTACGCACGCATGCACTCACATACGCACGCACGCTCCCACGGCCGAACGCACGCACGCACGCACGCACGCTCGTACACACAGTCGGAATGGATTCAGGAGGGTTCAAAACGTATAAATCAATCAAAATCTCGAGGTCGAAAAAAATCCCGATTACTATACTTCCTTATATTAGGCATAAGAAAGTAAAAACATAAGAAAAACAGGATTCCACCCATTTTAGTGAAGAAAACATAATATAAAACATTACAGTAAACATATATTAACCCCTCATGTGTGGTTTTTGCAACTAAAATGGGTGGAATTTTTTTTTAACGTTGCATGTATGTTACTGTAGGTATTCTGCAATGTACTGTGATATTTCAAAATATAAAAAAAACGTTCCCCTCACTTTAGTCAACAAAACATAGTTTTTAATGATGCAATAGATTTGCTTTGAACGATTTTCGGTAGTTTCTCAAAAATATACTTGGTGGAACATATTTTTTTATCTATAGGTATGCACACTGAAAATTTTAAACAGAGTTAACTTTGCAAATGAAACAAATCTGCCAATAGCCCTAAATGTTTCGAAACATCAATATTCCGCAAACTTTAGTCAATTAAAAAGCTCTATAAATATATCTTTTACTGAGATTAACATTATAATACAACATAGATCTTTTACTTTTTTTAATTATTATTTGTATTATTAAATACACAGTTGTTATAAACATTTGATGGATGATTTAAACCGCTTGTCGAAGAGGTGATGCTAGCTTTGTCACTCCTAATAGCTTCAATTATATCCTGATGATGTTCAGCATCCAGCTGGAGGTATGGCTTGATTGATTGGCTGTTGCTGTGTCTAGTTACTTTAATAAGTTGCTGTTCACCAATTCCTCGTTTTGCTAAATTGAAAACGGCTGTCTCTCGAGCTGAATGATTTGTCACTTTAGTTTTTTCATGTCGAAACCAATACTAGCTCCTGCTGCACGTGGATAGCGTATTTTTCCCGATATAGGACAATTCTTATACCATCCTTTAGACTCAGGACGATTCCAATTTGGATTTGATGTTAAAAATAGTCTTTCAGTTTTTATATGGCTGTTTCTTTTAATAAACAATTTTTTTAACAACCGAACAGGGCAAACATCAGGATTTTCATTATTTGTAACTAGTCATTTACTGTCAGATAGCTTTTTTTGAACCACCCTGGGAGGTATTAGAAAATACTGGATTGTACCCAATCCGTCCAGTTAAATTACCTTCGTTGTCAGTTTCCTCCATAAAATATTGAATGCAAGCTGAAGATCCTTCTCCTTCTCTGCACGCTAGCTCATATGAGGCGACATAAAAAAAATTTTCGTTGCATACTTTCTGGAGAATCTTCATCACAAGTTTCTAAAATTTTTGAAAAACTGTTCGTTAGATAAAGCTGTTGAGCTTGATTTTTTTTTCGAAGGATCTTTTTAAAGTTGTCTGCGTTTTGCATCTCTGACAGTTCTGGTGCAAACTCGAAAAATGGATCAAATTTGATTTTATATTGATTAAGAAACATTTCCTGTAATTTGCAGTGCTATTCCACTTAACTTTTACCACGCTTTCTTTATAATTTTTTCTTCATAATGAACGCATAATATTCTAAGATTTGACCTAGGGCTTCGATGGAAGTTGATGGATTTTTCATTACAAAACTGCAAAAATTGTCTCCACATACTCGTTTTGGACTTCTTCGTATTTTGTGGTATTAAATTTTTGACTTTTTGTCTAATATTTTCTTTACTTTTGTTTCCAAAACGCGACATTTTGAAATAACACTTATGCTTTTAACTTTTGACACAACACTACTAATTCCGATGCGTTTCTGTCATGTTGTCAATAAAACCCATTCATGGCCTACTAATTTCATACCTTGTTTTGTTATAGAATAATCTTAAAGTCAGATGAAATTAGTATTTATTTAATTTATTTAGGAGTGAAATTTTTATATCGAATCCCCCGCGTGCTTGAATTAATTGCAGGAAATTCAAGCACTTGGGAGATTACAAGTGAAAATTGTAAAGTTTATTTTTAAAATGAATATTTTATAATTAAACATCAATTAAATTATCAAATGTTGTCCGTTACCCTATAAACATTTTAGAATCTTTGTATTCACTGAGTGTGTTATACTCCAAATTCAATTTGGTCCAAATCTGCAAATGAATTCTATCCAGTAATTTCTCTCTGTTGCTTACTTGTGAGCAATTAAACATCAATTAAATTATTAAATGTTGTCCGCTACCCTCTAAATATTTTAGAATCTTTGTATCCACTGAGTGTGTTCTCCGAATTCATTTTAGTCCAAATCTGCAAATGAATTCTATCCAGTAATTCCTCTCTGTTGCCTACTTGGGTTCTATAGACTTCACTTTTTACACGGCCCTAAAGTTAAAAATCTATCGGGGTCAAGTCGAGAGACCCAGCAGGACAACTTCATGGACCTAAACACCTTATCAACCTGTCCTCGAACATTTGAGTCAGTTCGTTACTAACTAGTCTAACACGATGACTTGCAGTTGCATGGGGTTGACACCAGCATGATATCGATTAACAGGCAAATTATCTAAAAAGTTCGTTACGCCACTTTTAAAATTTCTAAATATCTTGGTCCATTCAAATGTTCGTCGTAAATGTGGTAACACAATTTATTACCAATTAACAAACAGAACATGTTAAAACTGAGTTTGTATTGAAAATTTCTCTGTCGTATAAGATAAGGATTTTGATTCAAAAATCCAAATTTCTGCAAAATTTTGCTCGTCACTAAATAATTTTATCTAAAAATTGAGGATCTTATTTGATGCGGATCTTCTTCGACGTGGATCTTCTTCGATGTGGATCTTCTTCGATGTGAATCTTCAGGATAAATTTTTTGCACAGTGTTTGTAAACTTAAAATTATGAAATTTATGTTTCTCTAAAATCCTCTTAATTGAACTCTAGAAAATGTCCAAATCCGCTGCCGCTGAACAAATCGAATAACTGGGATTTGTCTGGATATAGGCCAAGACATTAATCTCATTATCATTATTTGATGTTCCAAGTCTAGAGCTATTGTTCTCTCTGCGTGTCGGTTGCCAAATCTAACAAAAGTGCTTTGCAATCATTTAAACTTTTGGGTTCATTTCTGGTAATTCAGGATACATTTCATTAAATATTCTGCATATTCTGCTAATTATTTTGTCTCATTGTCCATGAATGTGAAGTGAAATAAATTGAAAATATATGTTTTTTTTTTGTAATACGCACCTGAATAGCATATCCCACTGGAATAATGCCTTCTGATTACAGAAATGACAAGCAAAAGGTCGTATCACGTAACTTTTTCTAGTTATATTAATAAAACATTATGGGCAGGAATAACATTATTGTTAATTTTACTAATTTATTTATTGCTATATATCAATGATGTATATGACATATATTAGGCTTACATAAATATATCTACAAAGATAGAGAATGATTTTTGGAAAAAATATCTCAGTTCATTTTTTTCTTTATGGGGGTCAAATCGTCTCGCTTTAAGAACCAATAGTAATCATCCATCATGGCTGGATCCCACCTTGATGAAAACTTTCTCCTTGCTAGTCGCTTATCGCATTCAAATTTTCAGGAAAAAAATTAAATGAGAATGCAGAAAGTGAGTTTTTAAAAATATACGGCAACCAAGCGTTTGGTACGAATCTAAAAGTTCGTTTACTAGTTGCTTGTAGTTCTCATTCTACTTGTTCCCTAAAAATCCTCCGACTACGCTTACAAATGAGTTCCAAGATCTGAGTTCCTGTCTACATCGTCAAGCATTGTTTTGATTTGAGGAAAAATAAAAATGCCTTCTTTAGGGTTTGGCGTCACTTAATTGGGGAAAAGTTCTTTTATCTTTTACCCTCTTTATTTCTAGCCTTCTCAAAATTTTTCATTAGCCCAAGTTTAATATGAAGAGGTGGCAAAAGAATATTTTTAGGGTCTACAAGGGGGGGCATACATAACATTACAAGTTCCTGGTTGAAATTCTTTCCTTTCCGGCCAAATTCTTTTCACATAATGTTCCTTTATTGCACGACTGTCACACAAACAAAGAAAACGGCAATATTTTGTAAAGCCTCCTTGAAGTCCTACTAAATTGGCTATTACTTTTAAATCCCCACCTATTTGCCATTTGTATTTGTTGTAATTAATTTTATTTAAGATGGTGGTCATACTGACTCTTTCACTGTTACTGAATGGACAATTGGTATAGGTGATTTTAAATATCCATTAGGTAGTAATACAGATTTTAAACTGTATTGGGAGGAATCTATGAATAAGCGCCACTTAGAAGGGGTATGCTCTTTCACTGTTACTGAATGGACAATTGGTATAGGTGATTTTAAATATCCATTAGGTAGTAATACAGATTTTAAACTGTATTGGGAGGAATCTATGAATAAGCGCCACTTAGAAGGGCCTACATTAAACCATCAATATCAATACACGCGCATAGTAAATTATCCATATTATAAAATGCGGAAAATGTTGCGTTTCTTTTTCCAAAAGTCGTAATCTTTGTTTTTTTAACCAGTAAGTTCCATTCCTTAAGTCGGAACCAAGTAGTTCAGCTTATTGTTTTTGACAGCCCCAAGTCACTTACCAATACTGATATTTGATTTTTTGTTTTTCTTTTTCCCTCAGTTCTTTTTGCACAAAAGTAGCAATCATCGAAATGATAGGTGGGTTCTCGCCATATAACAATTGGAACCGCAAAAAGGCATGTTTTTTCTTTTCGCTTTCATCCACTGCACTAGTGACACGCTACAACTTACACAACAAATGTGGGGAGCCCATTGCTTGTCTTGATCTCCGACTAAAACTCCAAAATATGGAAAATACCCTTTTTTCACATTTTCAGACAATGGCCTCGCTTGTGACTTCACAAGAAATTCTCCACAAATGTAACAAAACTTGTCAGGCGAGGTTTTGCAAGTTCGGCGCGTTTGACTGGACATTTTTGTCACAATTGGGCACTTGGAAGGTCAAAATAAGACTGATACTGAAAATGTCCCACCTTACTTTAACTTGCACTTCTAAAATGGCCGACCTATCATAAAATTTATTACCTGACAATATTATAGGCTCTCTTGTGTTGACACAAAAAATGGTACTTATTAGGACTTGATGGATATTTTTTCAGTTAAGAGGGAGGTATTAACAATATAAAAACAGTAGTGTGAGCTATGTTATAAAAATTGTGCCGGTCAGTGTAATATGATCAAAACATCTCGAAATTTAAAAAAGATGACGATAAATATGTTTTCGCCACGGCTAGGCTGTCTTTGGAGAGCTGCAAATCCTTAGAAATACTTGTTTGAATGTAGGTAAACTGAGTTAAATCAACTTTATTTCACCTTCAAAATCTGTGGTTAAGAGGTTAACATACCTTTTAGAAACATCCGGTATACACTTAATTAAACTGTTTGGTTTAAAATTAATATTATCAATTTTTCTTTTAAATTTGTTTTTCTTATGATATACTAAAATTATATTAAAAAAATAATTTAAATGTTTTTTTATACAAGTACAATTGATTTTTGATTTTCAGAATACATTTCGAAAGTTCAGTCGGAGTAGCCCAATTATTCTATTACTGATAATGATAATATATCATAGTCACCGCGTAAACTAATATAGACAGAGTTAGGGTAGGTTGCACCTGAGTCTATTCTGTTGATGAGGTGGTTTGTCTGAATCACTAATTGGGATCATATAGCTTTATTGTGGTCACGTAAAGGCTTGTCCCCAGAGAAGTATAAAACTAGTAGCGACTCTGTGGTTCGCCGGTCACCATCGACTTTGTCGGCAGGTGTAGATGCAATTACCCTGATGACCGTAAGCGACGAATTGCTTTGCTTTAGGAGTAATTGTTTAGTTTATGCTTCAAATAATTACACTAATTAGTAAATACGACGTTTTACTTATATAGGGTGTGCTTAAAAAATGGACCGGTTTAAACAGTACATTCCATTTATAAAAATATGCAAATTCTATTATTAGAAGTTGGTTTACGGAGAACGGTTTTCGAGATTCGGGAACCCGGAAGTTGTGATGAAAAATTTGTTTTTGCAATAATCAAGGAGCCACCTGTTACAGAAAACGGCACCGTTGTGTAATTTGAAACGTGCTTTGAGATGTGACAAACATTTTTATTCGTTTTGTAGATATTTGCCTTTGTTAAGGTATTTTAAATGATGTTTTTGGTAATAACTTGTTTTACAACTAATTTATTAACAAATTTAGAATTTGGCTCTATAGGGAAAGTTTATTCCTGCCGAATATTAATAGATTTCGACAGTTTGCGAAAAATGTACAAATAAACTTAAAAATGAAGTTTACATCATGATTTGTTATTAGAAATTTGAGGGATCAAGACCAAAACTAAAAATATAATGCAAATGCGATCTCTGCATTCAGTAACCAAATAAAAAACTATCATGTTTGTCATATTTCAATATACAACTGTATCAAGTTATACGTCCTTTTGTTTAAAAATGCTCTATTAAACGCAAAAAATAATTCGTAGCCGAATATGGGAGTCCTATATAGTATTACTGGAGATCGAGATTTAAAAAAATATATTTACATGGGATAAATCTATAGTTAATCTGTGCCCTGTTTTCTTCTTTTCAAAAATAATTATGGATTTATATAACATAATGAAATTAAAACTATACATCTATATATTGTTAAGTATTTAATGAATACATTAACTCATAGAAACTATTTCTTAATAATTAACTTGCTAAATTTAATGGACCAAACTAAATCATTCTTAGCCTAACCATAATAAGGTTTATTAATAATCACAATTTCACAACCTTCCATTAATTATTACACATTTTTGAGAATCACATACAGTTTTGAAAGTAGTGGTTAAAGTATAAAAAAACCCATCACGTAAAATAGACTACCACCAAGCCAAAGCCGGAGCTGCACGGACGGGGGTTGCACATTTTAAAAAAATTCTGTGTGCCCGCGTTTTTTTGAGCAATCTCTTCGACCTTATCAGAATCGAAATCGGGATTTGAACCCAGGAATCGATAGACAGAAACCAGCTACGTTTGTCACTTAACGCTCTGGCCCACTGCGCTACCCCAAGCTGAATATTGTGAAAAAGTTTATTTAAAATTGTGGACATTTTAATATACTCTTTTCTGTAATCCTATTAGAAAATATTTTCAGAATCATGTTGAGAGAAACTGGTTTTCTCCATTTGGTGAGAAGAGTCAGATTCTTAATTTATGCCATGAATTTTTCATACACCGTGTATATATATTACAAATATACCCATTTTGGAATGAATGTTATTTTTTATCCTTGACTGGCACAAATGTATATATAACTTTATATCAATGCATCCTCTGACGGAAAATGGCGGAAAATGTTTATTTCCCATCAAAATGAATACAAGGAAAATGTTCGATATAAAAAATATTCCGATATTTTTTGAGCTGACAACGTTGCCTTATAACAGGGTAATTCTCAAAGAATGTATAGTATTTTACCTGCCGATTCTATAGCGCAAAATATTAATATCTTTGCTTAATAACTGGTGGTCAAATATTAATACTTACTGAGATTAAGGGTGTTAAAATTATGAAAATAATTCAGTAATGTTGTTATATTTCAGTTATTTTTTCACACATAAACATAAAAGTCGGTACAATTATTTTTTTTGCCGTGAGAAAATTCGAATAAGCTATCATTTTTGATGTATCGGATAGAGGGCACTACGTAAGCTATCTTGGTATAACAGTATCCGTCATAACTTTTTTGGACCTCGTTCATTTATAATCTCATTGCAATTTTTTTATTTAACCATTAGGGATACTTTTTTATCTTTATAAAATGCACCCTGATCAAGATATTTACATTTTAGAAAATCCTGCGCATCAATAATTTTTTTTTAACTAAAATAAATTAAATATGCCATGATGTAAAGGTATTTGGTATAAATGTCGTCGGGGGTTTAGAAAAATGTATTGCTAATATTTCTCGCCACCAATAAGAAGTACGGAAAGCTTTGTAAGAATGAAATACAAACAATAAGCTTGAATTAAAAAATTTATACAGTGTATCCCTGGATTAACTTTACAAGAGAAAAATCTTCTTTATTCTTGATATTATGAAAGAATTCACTATTTATAAAAACGTTTTTGCTATAAATGAGAATGCAGATAACAAAAGGAAAATTTCGTATATAGTATGTTAAAAAAATTATAGTGTGACAATTATTCAAGATTCATGGTGTATATATAATTTTTAAGTAGGTATGAATAATTTTCTGCGACTATGTATTCGAATTATTGTCAGAACAATGCTCCACTTTGAATAAGAAAATAGATTTATTTTTCGTTCTGTATTTCCAGGAACATTACCTTTCTGTTAATATATATTAAAGAAAACAGACGCTGTTAAAATTCAATTGATCTACCCGTAAAACTTTCAAATCTTTGCAGGAATTTCCTTAGTTTTACTTGCAAATAGTCTCTTAACCGTGCCATTATTAAACAAATCACCCAAAAGTTAGAGTTTTATTCAAATTCGTGTATTTGGGGAGAGTAAAAGACACGAAATATACCAGAAGTGGTAGAGAAAGATTTGAGGTGAATAGACTGTATTCAAGTTTTAATCAGGCAGCTGTCAATTCAGCTAAAACTGGGGCAGCGTTTGTTTATTTCAAAGCTAAAGAATACGCTGGGAAAGCAAAATAATTCATATGTCAAACACGCCCAAGCGAATTTTTGCATTGTTGGCGTCTTATTAGAACGTAAAATATGATTTTCTCTTCCGGCATTCAAATAAAAGAAAAACAGATAATAAACAGCATCTTTAAATTCCAACCAGTGCCTTGAAAGGACGTAGATGTTTTCGTTACAACCGTATAAAATAAATGTTTAACTTTAATTTACATTTCTTTTTAATTTTCAATTAAAAGAATAATTGGTAAAATATTGTTAGTCTACGTCTCAACGAAGTGAATTTATTGACACTTAAAGCAATCAGTGTTTATCTTTAAAGAAATAAATATGATATTTCTAGTATAGGGAGAATGGGGACTGTATTATAACACCCATTAAGTTATGAGTCATGACTCATGAGTGTGGAAAAATAATATAAAGTTATACCAGGGATCATTATCGGATTGTTCAGCAATAGTCTGTGACGTGTTTTTACATTCGTATATCATAATTGTATTTTAAATAAAGTAATTTTGATTCTTCTTGTGAAACTAGTGTTTTTCTGCTCTTATAATATATGGTAAATCTAGTTATTTATATCATTGTGTAGACAGGGTGATCTTCCATAAGTTCACACCCATTTATCTTCCTTATTTTCTATCAACGTATTTCAAAATTTCAAGAGCAGGTGATCGTTTTTTCAAAAATTTTAACAAGGGAAAAAAATATAGCTTAGGAATTAGTGGAGATAGATAGATAACGTCACTATTTTAAATGGAACACACATATTGTAAGATAAATTAAATACAAGATCATTTAAATACACTCTGTATGTTAACTACAACTTTTTTTATACATACGCATACAATTTAATATTGACTCAATATAATTTCTAAATTGGTCGGGAGACCACCGTCTCCACGTAGACCAAATTTTCGTTCATTTAGGCGCCGATATTGTTGACTCACCAAAATATTACTTACAATATTGTTATGATATTTATAATTTTAAGATACCGACCCTGTCAGAAGTTACAATAAAATATGTTGGTAATGGTGTAAAAAGAAAAAATAAAGAGGAAGAAGAAAATAGAGGGCCAAACTACACAGGGAGAGGTTATGTTGTGGATGATTTTATGTGACTGGTATCTTTGGGTAGAAATAAAAATAGTAATAAATATTGAAGTATATTTATTGTGTAAGCGAAGTCGTCTTAACAATATTTTATTTAAAATAAAATTTTCCTCCTTTTACTGATTTCAAAAATTATATATCTACTGTTCATGGTTTTGGATATAGAGCCCGTCCAATAATATTTTTTTATATGCAACCGTTATAATTTTTATAACTTCTTTCTTCATAAAACTCCACAATAAAGTCAAGCGGTGTCATATCTGGAATTCTTGGTGGTCGTCATATTGGTCCATGTTACCTATCCATTCTGTTTTCGGTAAATTTTTTGATTAGAAAAAACATATTTACTGGTTTAACCCGCTAAAGTGACATAAAGGATCGGCAAAGTCTTTACCGATGCCACATTGGATTGATAAGAGTAAGTAAGTAATAATTAGTAATAATTGATCCAGTTTTCTTTGAAGGTAAGCGTATGACATCTGTCAGTTGAATTTTATGATTTTTGTTTGTAAAAGATTTCAAGTTAAGAAGTTTTTTGAGACTAACAAGAAAAGTTGCAGAAAAAATATTATACGTAACACACCCGGAAAATGTCTTTACTGGACTCACCAGTGCTCGCTCGCTCGCCCTGGAAACTGCCAGCTCGGCCAGTAAATAATCACTTTCCGGTCTTGTTACGTAAATAACTATTAAAGCAACAAACATGTTTTGGATGTATTATATACCAAATTCCATTCTGTTCCGAGTATACACTGTCAGTAAGGGTGGGAACACGTACATGCCTCCGTCAGTTTGCTTTTTCATTCAAATATGGTCGAAAATATTTCATATTATTATTTTAGACCATATTTGAATGTACTGGGAGCACAGTCTATTCTATCCAAAATTTTCAGGGGAATTTAAAAATGTAAAAACATGTAGGGTGTCCCATTTGAAAAAAAAGTCATTTCCGACTAAACCGGAAGCAGTGCAGCATAAGCGATATGTTTTTTTGGACTTCTTGAGTCTTTTTACCTACAAGTACCAGACTGCATTGCAACCAAAGAAATACTGACGGAGATATGTTGGTCTTTCCATACTTTTAATCTAACCTTAATTAAGTTTACACTCATAGAGATTTGTGCTAGTAAATACTATCACTCTTCGTCTTCAGTATAGGAAATTTTTCATATATCTCTTTATCATTACAATAATTCTCATTCCGTTTTTGAACCCAAAAATCGATTCTCATTTCGTTCTCAGTGCGAGAACGAGACGAGAAGCTTGTCTCGTGCAAAGCTCTAAACTTAGCTCGATGAGAACTTTTCACATGCTAGTTAGGTCAACGTATAATTATCTTGATAAAAAATCTACCCAATTTATTTATGCCTGGTAAAATAGTAATTTGCCTAGTTCCTATATAATTTTTTTTATTTTTTAAAAAATTTATAGCTTGTGGTAGTGGTTATTTTTACTAAAATGTTAAAAGTGATTTGTTATCCGTTACATTGTGGTTTCCGTTTCAGAAGAAATAAAACTAACTTCTAACTTTGTCAGATATCACTTAATTTATTTTTTACGTGACTGCAGCCTCGTAGCTTGCGTTATTTCGTACATTTGAAAATCCAGCGTAAGCCACTAAAATGCAGTCCATGAAAATAAATTAAGTGGTATCTATTCTAACAAAGTAAGTAAAAAAGTTTGGTTTATTTATTCTCTAATTCCTTTATTATTTAATAAATTTAATTTGGTACGGTTAAAATTAAATTGATTTAATTTGGTTTTACATGAAAATTGATAATTTCAGTAACATTTATTCGTATTTTTGGTAGACAAAGCAAATTTACCAATTCGTTAGAGAGTTTATTGGTAGAAATGTTTAAAATTCCCACCGTCTATTATTTCGGGTTTTAATTTTTTATAAATACAGCTAGATAGATTTACACGTCCTAACTTTTCAGAGAAAGGGTTATTTTCGAGGATAATCTTGAAAAATACAAAATGTAAAACTGCGTCCAACTGTTACATGTTAATTTTGGATATTTTTTTCTCCAGTTTAGAAAATGGCTTAACATTTTTAATTGTTTTATTTTATTATCCAGGAATGTTCGAAAAAAGTCCAAAAGTCACAGTATGGGCCGTAATGTCAGCTGCGGATATAATGGTCGCATATTTTTTTGTAGGTACTCGGAGAACAACAATATATCTGCATACTGCAAGATATAGAGAAATGCTGAAGAATATTTTAAGACCTCAACTTCAAAATTTCATTATCGAAACCTGTTATCAATATTGTATTTATTCAGCATTTGATGTGCAAATGACGTATGTCATATGTTTGAATTTTAAATAAATAGAGAAATGTTGTATTCTATAGTAAATTGAATGGAAATTGTCATGCTGTACGCAAAGAGTGGAGAGATTGTGCTAGAGGCATTGCTCGTGTTTTCAATGGAAATTACCCTTCCAGATCAGTAGATCTATAATGTATTTGAAAATTCTCGTTGACAAATTTATGGAAACTGGGTTGGTAGTAAATAAAAAACATAATATACCAGTTAATTTCTTGATGTTTATTGACCTGCTATATGTTGATATTACAACTTAGTAGGATAACGTCTATCAAAACAAAAAACTAGTGATGAGACTCGAGTGTGAAAATACTCGAGTGACTCGAGTCAAAAATCCGATTCGAGTGACTCGGAGTCATATGGTTGTTCAATTCGAGTAAAGTTGTTACTCAACTCGAGTTATTGCTACTCGAATCAAGTTTTAACTCAAGTCGAGTTGCAATTCGAGTAAAGTTGTTACTCGAGTCGATTTATTGATATCCGAATCAGTGAGTTACTATGATTCAAGTTTTAAATCGAGTCGAGTTGCAATTCGAGTAAAGTTGTTACTCGAGTCGAGTTATTGCTATTTGAATCAGTGAGTTAATATGATTTAAGTTTTAAATCGAGTTAAGTTTGACTAGAGTCTAGAGTCAGGGCAGAGTCGAAATCAAACTCGAGGCGAACTATAGAGTAAGTAGTTGGAGATGATTCAGTGGTTTGCTAAACGGTAAGTTTTTAAAGTGTATTTAGGTTTTTCTTTTGATAATCTTTCAGCATTTAAAACACTACCATCTAATTCCAACGTAACTTTGAAAAATCGAAAGGATAAATATAAATCATAATAATTGAAATACAAAACAATAAATGGACCCAGGTCAAATACTATTTTTCCGGCAAATCAACACATTTCAAATACAAAATTAAATATTTAATTAAAATTGTATATAAAATGATATTTAAAGAAAACCAACATAATTATTTTTTTTATTAAATTAACATTAAATTAAACTCTTGTTTAGCACAAAATATTAAATAAATACAGTATTTAATATTTAATACACACCGATTACGGTTTTTTTATTTATTTCGAACTAATCGAATCGGAAAACAAATCTTTATAAACATGAATGTGCCAGTTTGATTGCTGCAGTTGTGTGAGTCTTGAGTTTAAAGAATTCTAGGTTCTAATTTCTAATTTTCTAATACGTCGTAATAACGTCGTATGTAACAATTATAGGTTTGTACGTAGAGGCGATTTGTGATAGTTATCTGACTATAGAGATGCGAGTATTACGAGAGCTCTGCAATAACAAACGTTCTGATTGAACAATATGCGCATGCTTCTGATAGTTTCAAACGGTTGAAAACTGCTCTACGAACAAACCTTTTAATTAATAATTATACAATCTGACCTACAAACATGAAACAACAAACCGGTAGGGCAATTCCCGATCCCGATGACCCGATGATATAGTAATTGATTAGTAATTTCATTCATGGTTACATGTTTTCATCTTTATTACTTTTACAAGATTAGTGCCTTCAGTGCCTGGATGTAAATAATCTTTCATATTTATAATATATAAACAAATCACACTGGCACTAAAGAATATTTAAAAATATTAATAAAACCATAAACAATTAAATTAAAGAAACTTAACTCGAGTCCAAAAGCGACTCGAGTCTAAAGGCGACTCGAGTCAAAAAGCGACTCGAGTCAAAAAGCGACTCGATTCAAAAATCGACTCGATTCAAAAATCTACTCGAGTCAAAAAGCGACTCGAGTCAAAAGTCGAGTCGATTTTTTTGAGTTTTACTCGACCTAACTTTTGACTCGAGTTTTATAACAATGAAACCGAGTTTCAACTCGACTCGAGCTTCAACTCGAGTAAATTCGGAAACCTACCGAGTTATTCGAGTGAAAAAAAGTCACTCGAGTCCCATCACTACAAAAAACTACTTTTCTAAATTAGTCGACGTTTCGCTATATTTATTAGCATTCTCAGGACTAGTTAAATTGTGTTTTCTTGTTCATAATCAGTAATAAATTAAAGAAACGAAGACTGGTACAAAACATAGGTAAATACGACATAAAACACATAAACGGTCTATACTTTCTCAATGATACACAGCAAAATGACATTTTGGAAATGGAAATGTCAGTAAACATAATATTCTGAATTGGTCTGATAAAAATCCTCATTGATTAGACTCCTAAAGTTCACAAACTCCCCAGAAAATTAATGTTTGGGGATCACATTATAGGACCTTTTTTTAATAGAAGGTAATTTAAACGGAGATCATTAAAGTGAACTTTTAGAAGACCACATTCATCACATGATAAAGGATTTTTTTAATGATATAAATTAAGACGAAAACTTTTTAACGAGAAGGAGCACCACCCCATTGGTAAGACCTGTGCGTGAATTTTTAAAAGACCAGCACATTCTTGTAACTTTATAGGTGTTAATATGTTTTTTCAATGTGTCCCTGAATTTCTATTTCTTGATATTTCAGAAAAATAAATCATATTAATAAAGAAATCATTTCCATAGAAACATTAGCACACAAGTACCTAGTGTAAAAGATACATACAGAAAAGATGTTTTTTAAAAGTATACAGAGGGCGTTTTAAATAAATGTATTTTACAGTTATTTACGTAACAAGATTGTGATTCTTTATTGGGCGAGTTGGCAGTTTCTAGACCGAACGCCAGCGAGCCTTGAAAGTCGGTGAGCCCAGTAACTAGGGTTTATACAAGAACCGACTTTTGAAAAACCAGGTTTTGAATCCCAGTATTCCAAAAAACCGCTGAAACCGGTTTTCGAATTTTTACAACAACAAGAAAATCAAAATATAATAAAAATAGTGAAAAAAAATAATTATACTTGTTTTAAAATTTTTCAGTATATTCATAATATTTATGGAACTACAAAAAATATAACAAAATACTAGATACTTTGTATATACAAAACCAAATTAATAATAATAAAAGAACTAATATAACTAAATTCCGTATAAATCGGTTCAATTTTTCAGTTAATTTAATATTTTTTCACGAGTTATAAGGAAAAACATAGTGTGACATTACTCTCAAAGTGTAAAAGTATAACTTTTTATTTTTTGTTTTCCGATAAAACTATTTTACGTATTAATATTTTAAAATGAAATAAAATTCATTTTATCATGTATAAATTTCTGTTTTTCTGTTGTTTGGGAATGTTTCAGTAGGTGTTTCCATTATAATATTATGTCCGCATAAGAGCCGTCACTGGGAACTAATACCTCCCTCCGAGCTCTAAACATAATAGAATGAGTTTTGGATTTTCATGCCAAACATTCGCTTGACTCATGAAGATTAGATCTACAGTAAGCTTTTACTACAAATTGCTTATGCCCGAGACGATTTCAAGTCAAAATCGTAACGGTTTTAATTGTATAATTAATTAATTTTTACGTATTAATTCTAGTATCTAAAATCAATTTTTTAAATTTAAAAACCGGTGTACAACCTTTACAGATTTGTCTAAAAAACTGGTTTTTATATCCGGTTTAAAAAACTGACAAACCCTACCAGTAATGATAATTTGTATGTGTTACGTACAATATATATTTGTCACTAAAAAAATGAATCAAAAATACTAAACTTTCTAGACCGTTGCAGAAAAAACCTATTTTTCTAACAATTTGAAAATAAAAAAACACACCCCATAAATTAAACAACCCCCAAATCCAAAGCCGGAGCTATATAGGTGAGGTTACACTTTTGAAAATAATGCGGACAGACAACCACTCCCATCGACTTTGTTAGGGTCGAAGCCGGGCTTTGAACTCGGGAGTCAACAGAAGGTAAAACCAGCTACATTCGTCAATCAGCGCTCTAGCCCACTGCGTTAACGAGCTCGGCCAATAGATTTAATAGATTTAGCATACTTTTTTATTTATAAAGCAATATTTGTTGTATGCCGAATCTAATGATTTATGAAATTAGATATATGACAAAAACAGAATCAGCTACAATGGATCAGATATTTTTATTGCAAACTACTACAGGTAGTGATGTAAAATGCCCGAGCAGTATTTCAAGATAACGTTATCGGAACAGGAAAAAGCATGGACGAGAATAAACGAGCACTAATGAAAGAAACCCGCGAATGTTAGATTTGGGTTTGAAAATGTATTCAAAAAAAGGCTTTTCTGAATATGTTCTGAAATTTCTGAAAGTTTTGAAAAATCTCAAATTTTCCACATTTCAACACTAATAATTCTATTCTTAAATATTTTTTTTACGTTACCAAATTGTTGCTTCATTTCAAATGAAATATCAAGGATGAAGTAAAGAAGTCAAGATTGAAGGGATAAATTAGTTAGTGATATCATGAAAGAAATAGTCAGTTCGGTAATTTACACCAAATTTTCTTTGAAAATATACGTCATTACCAGTAATATTCTTCAGGACTATTAGGTATTAGTATCAGATATTTTCGTTAATGATTCAAGATTTAAGAAAATAAAAAAAGATACAGTAACTATTCTTAGCTCACAGCATCATAAAGGAACAACAGATTTCTCAGTCAGACTCATAACTACAAATTGGTTTAAACTACTAGGTATGTACATTAGGGTGGTCACAAAAAATCAATGTTCGAATTTTTTGGGGGGGCTCCTAAAAGTTGCCAATTAGCTAAGAAATGAGACTGGTAAAGTTTCAGCTCAATTGGATAACGTTAACCCGTGCCTCATCAAGGTTGACTTTTTATGAAAATAGATTTTTTTATAAAAATGCCTAAAAACATTGCAAGATTCAATTACATCTGCTCTCCAGATTTTACTTTATTTATTTTTTTCAATTTGTATATAAAAAAGGGTTTAGTTGGAACTGTTTTAAAAAGTAAATGTAGCAAAATCCAAATTGAAAATGAAAGATTTAAGAGAAAAGAAAATACGAAAATGAGAAGAAATAATGTTCAAATGCATTTTATTATTTAAAGTTATAAAAATAGAGTTATAAAAAGGAAACATTATAAAGGAAAGAAGTTAGAAGTTATTATTATTATTTACATTTACAATTTATTATTAGATTAAGGTGGTAATGAAAGATAGATAAGGTGGCTTTTGAAGAGTCAGGAAATATTTTCCTACATTCAGATACAACTTGTAACAGAAATTGCCGTGTTCTTCGTCTTTCGTCAAACAGAAATTGAAGTCTTGGATTAATTTTGCCCCCTTTTCAGCTGTGTCACTGACAACCTTAAAACTGTTCACTATTTTTTTAGCTTTTAAATAATGTGTATTTTCACACCATACATCGGGATCAGTATTTAAAAATTCTGTATCAACTTCAAATCTCTTGGAAAAATTTAAAGTTTGATGAGAAAAAGAAAAAGCAACATCTTTGTCCAATAAATCAACCACTTGTTTGAGACTAAGCTTCGCTTTTACATCTCTATCATCATAATCTTTTTTTTAAAGAAATTAATTTTAGACTTTTTACAGCTATGCTTGTTTTAAAATTTGCTTCTAAAGTTTCATCAAAAAACGAATATACGACTTCTCCAAATTGAGATACCACAGATGATTTACCATTTTAAACAATGCTTTGTTTGCAAGTCAATATCCATTTATCTGTATTTGACAAAAGATTTTAACAATTGTAGGTCTTGGTTGGGGAGCCAAAGTTGGTTTCGGGCGTTTGATCACGCTTTTACATAAATATTGATTATAAATAAACAAGTGTCTGTGATACCTGTTTTTTTTTAATTCTGTTAATGAAAATTGATCCCTGAAGATATATTTTGAGAGAATCAATGACTTTTGCCATTCATCTGGCGTGATAAATTGAACCAGGTACTCTGAAAAAACTGTCTTTTGGAGGAATACGTCCTAAAAAATCAAACAAAGTTGGATAAATTCTTTATAATCATCTCTTGACTTTTGGTTTTGTTCTATAAGAAAACTTGATATTTGGTTTGAATTACCTATTTAATATCTAATATTTTTATCTTCAACAGCAGTTTTGTATTTTGTCTTGTCTAATTTCGACCACCCAGTCTGAAACTTTTTAAAAATATCTGGCTGAGGGCCAGTTGTTGTGCGCATTTTAAATCAAAAACTGATTTGAGAAGAACTTTTAAATATGATGGCGACAGGTAAATAAAGAAGATTTTTTCTCCAATAATAATTATTGCTCTAGTAAAACGCAGATTCCCCTAAGGCGACCAGTATTTACTGCAGTGATATCAAAACACATTGCCTGAATTTTTTTCAACTGTCCCCCACTGTTCAAGTGTTGCAAATAAAGCTTTTACCTGAGTAATTTCCATACTATTTTCAAGCTGAGAAACTCCTATCAAATGTTCTTCATCCCCATAACTAATCAAAACCGCTACCCTTTCTAAATTTTCTTTACTCAAAATATCTGAAAGCGATTTTTCATCCCAGTGCACAACAGCTTCCTCTAAATCAGATTTTTTTGAATCTATATTTGATAAGCTTAGTCTTTTGTTTTCGAAATAGCTGTCTGCAAAGTCGTATTACACTTCTACTTACAAGTAAATTCTGTGACTCAAAACCTAACGCCTCTGCGGTAGCTGATATTATTCGAACTGTTCCTCTAGCGTACTTCCTTTTCTTTATTTCTGGTCCTGTATCCCCTGTGTCTGAAAAATTCACCTCCATCTCTTCTTGCTCCTCTTCCTCGGATGTGCTGCTTATTGAGGATTCCAGTTGTACAATTAAATTTTTACCTTCTAAAAAAAATTAAAAAATCATTAAGCGGTAATAAGCAGTAAGCAAATCACTCATAGAAAATGGCATCAAGTCAAATAATCTCAACATAAAAAGAAAAAGGAAAACATGAAAAAAAGAAAAAAGAACTGTACTAACCCACTCTCGCCATCTCAGCTGCTCGTCTCTTTTCTCTTCCTTGTTCTGCTTTTACAAAATTCATGTCAAGGCCTCCCATGCAACCAAGACGTCCTTTTTTCTCTGGAGTAACTAAAACTGCTTGTATTCTTCCATAGTATTTTTAATGCATCCTGATGAGTAACATCAAAAAGTTATCAAGGGTTGACTTAACCCGGGAACAGTCGCGTTGTTAGATTTCACCTAACATATTTTGTTTTTGCCTATAAAATATTAATTAGCCGTTCGACGCCACTAGACAATTGGAAATTGTTTTCTCCTGACGATGTTATCCATGAAATTGTGCATTTTACCAACCAAAAGCTTACCCAACTACGGGAATCTTACCAGCGTGATAGAGACTGTCTACCAATAAATTTTGTAGAAATGTACGCCTTCTTAGGACTATTGTATATGGCAGGAATTATCAAAAGCCAATATATCAATACTACTGCCCTATGGAGTACTGATGAAACAGATACTGATTATTTTACCGCCGTTATGTCCCAAAGAATATTTCACTTGCTTATGAGAAGTTTGAGATTTGATGATGCAACTACAAGGGAAGAAAGGGTTAAATATGATAATTTGGCGCCAATTAAAAACATTTTTAAAGAATTCATTAAAAGATGCTCCAATAATTACAGTGTTGGCGAATATGTAACAATAGACGAAATGCTTGTAGCTTATCGTGGAAGGTATCATTTCAGACAATATATTGCCAACAAGCCGGCTAAATACGGCATAAAAATCTACAGCCTAGTTGATTCGAGAATGTTTTACACTCATAACATGGAAATTTATCCGTGAAAACAACCTGCTCGACCTTTTCATTTACCTAATGATGCTGCTAGTGTTGTGAAGAGGCCTTGATCCACTATAGATAAATCGGGAAGGAATGTTACTGTAGACAATTATTTTACTTCGATGCACCTTGCCAATGATCTAATTGTCAGTCATAAACTTACAATGGTGGGCACTTTACGCAAAAATAAACGGGAAATTCCAGGAGAATTTCTAAATATCAAAGACCGGCCAACCTGTTCTACTATGTTTGCTTTCGGTAAAAAAAGGTAACAATTGTCTTGCTTCATACATTCCAGAAGAAGAACGTTTTACTGCTCTTAACCTTTCATAATGATGGCATAATTGATCCAACTAGTATTGAAGACAAAAAACCTGAAGTTATCACATTCTATAACTGCACTAAAGGTGGCGTAGATGTGGTGGATTGACCAAAGTCTGAATATTGCGTCACAAACGTTAGAATACCAAGAAGAAAGTTTATAATAGATCTCTCAAAACAGCTAACACTTCCCCACTTAACACTCCGTGCATCAACACCAACACGCTTCGAAGAAAAATAGCCGCCGTCACTGGTGTTAAGACAAACATGATTGCCGCAGCGCCAGAAAATGAGCCTAAAATGCGATGCAGATATTGCCCCATCAGAAAAACCATTTTATTATGCAACGCTGTGGAACATGTAAATTTCCTATTACGCGACCTTTAAGGTAGTTTTTTTAATGCGACTGTTCTCGGGTTAAAAGCTTCTACTTTTAATTTTGAGCTCTGCGTTTAGAACTTTTAGCATTTTTTCGCAGTTTTTTCCACTCTTCATACAGTTTTTCAAGCTTTGCATCACAGTGTTTCAAGTGTTTGTTTGGTATCTTAGCTTCTCCCAAAAAATTACAAGTCCCTTGTAAGTCTTGCAGCTTCTCTTGGCGTTCAATTTTGCCGTATATTATAAAATAAACTGCTTACAACTTCACAATTATATGGTAATTTACTGCCAATGATTTAATGAGTCATATGGCTAATTAAATACACCATTTCTTTCTGCCTTGAACTCGAACCCGAACGAGCATGGCTCGTTGATGCTATAGAAAACATTGTCCCTCAAACCTCACAGAAAAAACTCACTACACAAACTTTGTTCAAATGTTCAATGCTTGAAAAGCAAACGTTAACTAAAGCCGTCTAGCCTCTCCCCAGGCATTCCAGACAAGGAACAGAAAAGAAGAGGTGTGGTTTATTGACACTCCAGGTAGGGATTTTCTGAAAAAAGGGTCCTTAACAAGAAACAGACCTTTTAAGGGATAGACCTATATACCAGATAGGTACCCATTAACTTGCAATTCGTAAAAATATTTATAAAGTTAAAATAAATGTTTATTTCATGTCTTATTATGTATTGTATAATAATGTATTATTTGTATTATATATAATACAGAGGAAACCAAAAAATGGTCAAAAAGTAATTAAATTAGGCATCACTGTTGCAATTTTTCATTTATTTTCCAAAGAGGGCGACTGGATCATGTCCGGTCTTGAAAAATTATGGATATCTTCAAATATAATAGTTTTAACAAAAAAGTGGTAGCAGTGAAACTTCAGGACACCAACATTTCCTAGGAAATGAAACAAGAATCAGGTTTCTATGACGAATGATTTTCATTTTATGAGGGAAAAATGGCGATTTTTTTTGCAAAAAATCGGTTTTTACAAATTTAACCTCGATGAGGCACAGGTTAACGTTATCCAATTGAGCTAATACTTTGCAAATCTTATTTTTTGGATAAATGGGAAATTTTAGGGGGATCCCACCAGTATTACGACGAATATATTTTTCTCCCCTGTATCTTGTGACCACTCAAATACATAATGCATACTGAACAACTAAACCAGGTCCACATATTTTTATATGGAGAACATATAAATTTAAAAAGAGCTGTTTCCTAATGCCAACTATCTTGGTAAATTTCTATAAGGCATTCAACGTTGATACAAATTTTATTTTTCAGTAATGTTAAATGGCACAAACAAATTATTTTTTGATATTTTTTAGATTTTCAAATGACTCAGTTTTAAACAACTTTCCATTTTTCTATGGCGAATTTTTTAGTCAAATTATGAATACTATCGATGGATATAGTAGCATATATATATTCTGATTTATATACTTGAGTGTTTAGCAACAAATATAGCAATATCTCAAAAATGGTGGGTCAAAAGAAAAAATGTTGGGAATAAATACCTTTGAAATATTATTAAGCAGAAATAAAATCTGCAAAAAATATAGGATTTCACTTAATAAAATAAAGTGTAGTGTGGAAAACTTCTGTTCCTCTCTAAATAAATTCAACAGTATTATTGTGTGATAAAATGTAAGTGAATTAATGGATTGCTTCAACCTTTAAACATACATTATTTACCGTACATTCTATATTCATAATTAAACTGATATAAAATATATTTGCATCTGTTTGTTTAACTTATTCCCCTCAGTTTAATTAATTTCAACTATTCATGAAATTGTTATATTCATACAATTATTAAATATAATGAGGTGAGGTTATTGTGCAATCAGAAATTTGACTGTGGAAATTTATTATTAATTTATCTCAATGTCATGTCTTGTTTATTATTTAATTATCATAAAAAACTACACCTCATAAATGTGGTGGTTGCCTTTCGAGTTCCACATCCTCATCCTTTGTACATTTTACTTCAATAATGAGACACGTTTATAAAAATAGGCGTCTATTGTATAATGGCATTTGCTGCCACAAATTAATTTGAGTGTGAATTCATATCCTTGCTGCGTGTTATACATATACAATGCGTCCCAAGTTTAATCCTCGGCAATGGGATATTGGAAAGAGATAGAGACATGATTACATTAGTGAATTTGTAGCAAATTTAATGCTAATTTTAAATCCGTCGAGAAATCAAGGCTAACTGCGTTTGTTTCCGAATTATTTCCAAAAATTGAAATTCTGTATTTTCGTTTTTGCCAAATATCTCAAAAACGATTAATCGTTCAAAGACAAAACTTTAACTTTCCAAAGACTCTTTTCATAAACATTTTAGTAGTAGTTTTTGAGATGCAACCTACAACTTCAAATTTTCTTATCGGCGTCATATTGGATTTTTACAGATTTGAAATCTACACAAAATTCTCGTTATCATGATGTATGGCACTAAATGGTTTATATTCGTAGTTGGGATCTCACTTGAGAAAAGCTGCAAATCACGTGCGTTCGCGACTAATAAAATGCATTGATAGCAATGGGGCCCATGTTAAATAGTACTTTTGATTTTATTATTCTTGTGATGTATTATTATCTGTAATTAAAATTTGCCTACTGATCATGAAAACAAAGAGTGTCCCACAACTAACAACATAAACCATTAGTGTTATACTTCAGGAGAATGGAAATTTTATGTGGATTTCAAATCTATAAAAATCCAATATGGCGCCGATAAGAAAATTGAAAGTTTTCTCATCTCAAAAATTAAACACAAAGAAAAAACTAACAACACTACTAAATCGTTCATAAAAAAGTGCCTTTAGATGGTTAAAGTCTCGTCTTCGTACGTTTAATCGTTTTTGAGATATTTGGCGAAAACGAAAAGACGTTTTTCTTTTAGTTTTCAGGAAATTACTCTGAAACGGTCGCAGTTAGCCTTGAGATTCCATTCTTATTTCGAGAGAAACACCTTACACACGCTGAACAGAACGGTTCATGTATCACTTCTCGGGTCACGGTGAGGTTCCTTTCTTAGTTCCAGAGAAAAACCTCACTCGTGCAGTATTTACTAATGAAATCCCGCTATGCTAGTGGCTAACATAGATAACCCGGACTTACCACGATATTTTCTGGATATCTCGGTAGTACGGTATTTGTAGACAATTAACGGACAAAAAAATATAGCAGAAATGCGGTTACAGACGGTAAATGACGGAAATGCAAAAAAATCAACAATAAAGTAATAAAATAGTGAAAAAGAATTCTTACCACTGGAGGATTCGTCGGAGCACTCTGGATTTCGGAAGCGGCTTTTATGATACAGCCGGAGTGTCTGACCAGGTTCCAGAAAATGATATTCTTGGCTCGCGCGTGCGGTTTTATTCACACCCCCACCCAAAAGTCACGTGCCTACGTGTTTCAAAGGAGTTTGAACAAATTGCACGCGTCGTAATTATATTCAAGCAAGCTTACCGTACTGTGCGTAAACAAATTCCCTACGTCATTTAACATAAACAAATGTTTATAAAATATTCCGACGCCGGGATCGCTTTCTCATAATTTTAAAACTATATATACAAAAAAGAAATCTTTAAAAATGGTCATGGATTAATAGTTTACTATAAATCCAACAATAACTTATTCTATAAATTATTTAAACAAAAATAGAAGCGTACTCTTTTATCATTAACAACTATTCTCAACTTGGCTTTGAATTAAACTCAATTAAATTCAATTTTCAACGTCTTTCTTGGCGGCTGTTTAGTAAAAAACAGAACAAGTGGTTTATCATTGAGATAATAAAATTACTTAAGATTACCCTGAAAATAAACCGGTTTGAAACAATTATATTTAGTAAATAATTATTATTTCACATACTTGACTACTAAAAGAACTTGAACTCTGGTTCAAAATGGTTTTAACAGAAATATTCCTACCAGTAATAGTATACAGGGTATACTAAAGTGAAAGATGAACCCAATTAAGTCTTATTACTTCCGAAAATGATTACCGGAAGAATCACTTTGTTACATTACACCGGCCCGACTATAGTAAAACTAACGCACTGGATAAAAACAAGGGAAGCGCGGAGAGCAGACATATGTAGCATCAATAAAACAGATTTTTAGGTGATGTCATCCGGACACCATAAATCCTATAGATTTTAAAGCGGTTGTGTTATGCGTTTAAAGGATTTAAAACAGGTTTTAAGATAAGCCCTTTGAAGCAATATGATAATTCCAATGGGGCTTAAAATATACTTCTATAAGAACAAATCGACATACTTAAAGAGCAACTGGTAATTTTGTAAGTATTTTAAGACAAAATATATTTGAAACAGAAATGTCCAAAACTAAAGGGTTTATACGAACTGCCGCCATTATTTCTCATGTCAAGAGATGTAGAACGATCAGCCATATTAGGAATGTTCCGAATTGAACATAAAAATGTAATTTGTATCTAACAGAAATGTTTTCTAAAAATAATTTACTAACACAACAATATTATGGCCAGATGCTACCGACTTATTTATTATTAAGTCACCGAGAAAAAAAATTACCTATAATTTGTATTTATAGGGAGCGCACGAATTTTTAAGAACTATCTAACCCACATTTTACAATACATTTAGCGTCAATGAAAATTTTAGTTCACTAGGAGGAGTCCCAGTAGTTCAGACGGATTCAAAATCAGCATTAAATTTGCTACAATTTCGCTAATCGACTCTCTTATTGTTTTCGATATTCCAGTGGTGAGGATCGAATTTAGGACACACTGCATTCTTCTATTTTAGAAGGATTGACGGTTTATCGCACGTCTCTCGATTTATTAACGAATAAGGGGAGTTATGCTACTTTAGAGACTTGCTAGTCTAATTAATTCTACAACATTAAACTATGTTAAAATATTTTGTAAATTTTATATTTAGCGAAAGCGACAAAAACCCAGGTCGCTAATATTTATACAAATAAATGTCGTGACTGACTGAATCATCAACGCCCAGTTCAAACCACAGGACCTTATTAACATGAAATTTGAGGATATATTCCTTTCATGATGAAAGCAACCACTAAGAAGGGATTTTGGAAATCGATCCCTAATGAGGTGAAAAGTGGTAAATGTGTTTTCACTGATTTCTCAATATCTCTTAGTCCCGATGAGATATCGACTTTAATTTTTGTCACAAATATTATCCATACAAATCTCTAAAAACATAAGGCACTGCAAAAAGTGAGCGAAATCAAGAGATTGTTAAATCGATGAGAGACAGCAAAAAAATTGACCGAAATCGGACGATTTTTAAATAAGACGACGATGACGACTCATAACTGCTATACCATAACCCTGTCAAAATTATAAACTGTTGAATCTATGGAAGATATGAGGTTAAGTTTCTCCTAGAACTACACTGCCCCACAGGATTTCTCCCGGCGAATAAAATAAAATAGGTTACAACCCCCTATATGTAATTAGGCATGAGTTATTCAATTTTTACTTCTTCCAACCCTAATTTTAAATATGAAATACTAAACATGTCGGTTCGTATGGGAGATAGAGGTTTGATCTTCAGCCTAGAGCTCAACGTCCCGTAGGGTTTTTCTGGCAAATCGAATTAAAGAAATTCCAACCCCCTATCTGCAATAGAGGTTGAAAAATATGTGGAATAAATTCAATAAAACTTTCCAGGAAGCTTTTCGCAAAAAAGTCCTAGGACACGTCAATTCTGTTTTTCAAAATGTTTTCTGACAAATTACATTATTTTATTGTGTTTTGATTTCGAGTTATAACATCATCGGCATTTTTTTAAATGACAACCTATGTTTTTAAAGATTCGTATAGATGACGCTTTTCTGCATACGCTGCTGGTATGAAAAAAGTGGCATGTTGAGGCAAAATGTTTTAGAGATATTTGACTTCAAAGTTTCAGTCGTGGTCAAAGTTTTGAGTATTTGTTATAAGTTTTGAAGTCTATTTTAAGTTCGTCTGCAGTGTAATAATTATTAACTAATTAATTTAATGTTTTAATAGATTATTCAATAATACATTTTTTACTTTTATGACAATTTTATTTTATTTTGGATTCAAACAAAAATTTTTAATTGGAATTTTTTATTTAAATTTTTTTAAGTTATGAAGCCGCTGTCATTTTCTTAACTGTCAGCTCATATTTTTTAAGGGATTTGATTCAAAGTTTAAATTCTAGATACGGGCATCGTTATCCAAGCTTATTTTTCCAATTTTTAAAACGACTGAAATTTTGACGTCGAATATCTCGAAAACTTTCCTCTTCTGCATGCCACTTTTTTTAAACCAACGTATCCAGAAAAGCATCCTATATACGATTCAAAAATATATATATAATTTGCTATTAAAAAAAATGCCAATAGCTCGAAAACAAAATACAATCAAAGAATGCCATTTATCAGAAAAAAAAACGCCTTTTGTAAAATAAAATTCACCTATCCGAGAAATTTTTGCGAAAACCTTCCTGGAAAGTTTTATTCAATTTGTTCCATGCATTATCACATACAGCATAAGTAGAAGTGTTGTATGACTTCGGCATCAACTCATAAATTGTCTCGATAACACGATACTGCATGCATATACAGGTTAATTTCATTATTGCTGTAAATACTTACATTGTTAACTGTGCTTATCAGTGCAATACCATGTTTTTTTTGTTTTTTTAAAACTGTGCTTTTCAGCCCAGAATTTTGATTTTTTTTCTTTAAATTTTTTATTATTTTTGTCTCGATGATTTGATACTGCGTGCGTTTACAGGTTAATTTCATTATTGTTGTAGATACCTACATTGTTAACTTTGTTTATCAGCGCAATCCTTTGTCCCTTTTCACTTAATTTTTTGATTTTCTTTGTAAAAACTGTGCGTCTCCGTCGGACAACACTCTGACCTCCTACTCGAAATAGGAAATGGGGAGTGTCCCGAATCCGAAGGAAAGATGACCATCCCTGCAGATCTAGGCTATCATTACATAGTCGACATCCCAAACAAGTCCAAGAAGTGGCTGTACTAGCGTGCGATTTTGACCCCAAAGAACGACCAGGCTACCATCATTAATGCTACATTACTTAAGCCGTTTGAAGGGGCAGATATGAAGGACAAGTCTGTGAATTCAGTACGGCACACTGATGATGTGATCCACTATCCCGTGGAATTCCTTAACATCCTCAACCCTCCTGGCCTCCCAGCCCACAAGCTGGTGTTCCAATAATGTTACTGCGAAACCTAAATCCCACAAACTCTGCAATGGCACCACGCTGCGAGTGAAAGGCCTCTACAGAAATATTGTCGAGGCCACAGTGTTTACAGACTGCGCTCAAGAGGAATCGGTATTCATATCACGTATACCGCTTATACCTCAACAAGTTTAATATACTGCAGTCCCCCATTGCTATGACTATTAACAAATCGTAGGGACAGTCACTAAAGTTGACAGGCATTGACTTGAGGCAGGACTACCTCTCGCAATTATAAGTGGCCTGCTCCAAAGTAGGTTCACCGTGAACCTAGCATCCGAGAAAAGAACCACCAATGTAGTCTACAAAGAGGTCCTATAGGCCAAAGCTGGGGGTTGGACATTGGAGTACTTTTAACATATTGCTTAATATATTGTTACGAATTCCAAGAAGACGATGATGTCGCGGGTAAACAGCTAGTCTAAAATGTAACTACTAACACTTAACTAGTTACTACAGTCACACTACAATCGGTACCATACTAGGCGTGAGTTTTGCTATTGAAGTCGACATCATCTAGCGATAATTAAAACTCAGTGAAGGTGAGCTCTAGTCATCTCCAGATAATGCCAACTAGGTTGAAGAAATGTGCGTCTAGTACAGTTTAAAGAGTTCTGATGTTTATCGAAACTTTACAGCCAACCTCAGGATTCAAACTATAATATTATGTGGATGTCTGTAGGAAGTATTTCTACTAGATCAAGAATCGATTTAATACTGCAAAAATGTTTGTACATAAGAAATATATTATCTGCTACAGAGATAAAAGAAGTATTAAAATAACGCCATAAAATCACTCGAAAATGATGACGCCCGGAGGCATTTTTGTCGACGATTTTATGGCATTTTTTGTGTTTCTTATGTCGCTACAATGAAATGTACATGGTGGGCCACGTAACTTCGCCCTCTCATTTATTTCTTTAAGTACTAGATATCTCAGAAATTAAAGGTTACATAATATGTAATTTTTTCAACAGATCGCATAAACGTCATTGAAAATTTAAAATATACAGGTTATGCAAAAAATCTGTGTCTCCTTAAGAAACACTATACATATTTATTCAGATTTAAATTGGTTAAGTTTTTGTGATCACAGACAAAGATTTTGCCGGGTGGCATCTTCGTAGGTGATTAAGTTTTATAGGAAACTCCATCTAAAAATAAAAAATTATGAAAATTGGGAAGTCCATTTTCTATAATTAACAGTTATTTTTAACTTATCGTTATGCTCTAAAACATTTCCTAACATATGGAAACAATCAATAATATGTCCCATTTTCAAGAATAATAATAGGCATAGAAAATTATAGACCCATAGTAATATTGAATAATTTCTGTAAAGCTTTTGAAATTATATTATATGGTATTATTTTTCCTCATGTCAAGCCTCATTTGCCCTAATCAACATGGATTTATGGCTGGTAGATCCACCATCAGCAACTTATTCTGCATTATACAGCACCTAGCAGAAGACATTGATACTAGCGGCCTGATCGATGTCATTTATACAGGCTTCTCGATAGCCTTTGACCGTGTAGATCATGGCATACTACTTAGCAAACTAAGCTTATTCGATTTTGTTTATTCTCAAATTATGTTTTTTTCTTCCTATTTGTACAATAGAAAAGAGTATGTAGTGTACCATGGTTACAAGTCTAGAGAAATATTAGCTAAATCTGGTGTTCCCCAAGGTTCTAACCTTGAACCATTACTGTTTGTAATGTTTATATACGATATCGTGTCTAACCTCCAATGCACGTCTCTTTTGTATCGAGACGATTTAAAAATATTTAGATCTATAAAAACAATTAATGATTGTATCTGCTTACAAAATGATATGCTTACACTTGAACCGTGGTGCGAAAAAAAAAGTTGCCATTGAGTGTCGGAAAATGTTATATTATGTCTTATTATAAAAAAAGTGTTTCGATAATTAACAATTATCTGCTCAATAATCAGGTCGTGAAAAGATGTAATCAGTTTAAAGGTCTTGGTGTAAAATTTGATTACAAGTTAACTTTTGTTGATCACATTTCCTCTGCTATCAGTGCGGCTTATAAAAATGTAGGTTTCCTTCTCAGAAACATAGATTTTAAAGATGGTACCACTTTATTTCTCCTCTTTAATGCATTTGTACGCTCAAAATTAGAATATTTTGCTATTATATGGTAACCTGAGTATAATGTTCATGTTAATAATATTGAAAATACTCAATGCAGGTTCCTAAAGTATTTAGCTTATAGACATGATGGAGTATATCCTGAAATAGGGACCTCTCATGACGATTTGCTTCAGCGATTTCACGTTAACGATTTATGTACTAGACGTAATTACCATTTAGTACTTTCTTTGTATAAAATTCTCTGTAATAAAATTGATTGCCCTGAAATTCTCGGTATGATCAATTTTCACGTACCATTTATTTTTACCCGCAACACTTCTCTATTCTATTTGCCAACGCCTAGAATAAATGTACTCAGTTTCTCACCATTACTTGTAATGTGCTTGAATTATCAAACTATGCATAATGTAATTGACATCTTTCAATGTAATATTGGTGATATAAGAAATAAGATTCTTAATGTCATGTCATTTAACTAATCTATATTCTCATATTGTATTGTATTTCATTTAATGTAATTATTATTGTGTTTCTTCTCAGTCCTGTAAATGGGATTGCCTGTTAGTCAGTGTATTAATAAAATAAAAAATAAAATAAAATAAAAATAAAATAATAGTGGTTACTAAATATTTTTTATTTGCAGCACAATTTTCTTACGGAACAAGTTAGCTCACAAAGACCTGTTAGTAATCATTTATTTTTCTATTCTATGCAGGTAGAGAAGACTACCATAATGTCCTCATTAAGACTATATTGCAGTACTGCTGCTTCAATGGACAAGGACACTAAAATGTAATTTTCCAAATGACTCTAATGTTCAGTTTTTGACAAGTGCACTGACTTTTACATCATGTTGCACAGTTGCATAAAACTTTGGAAATAACTCATATAAGTGCCATATTCTCTGTCTGCCGTTTGAAGTAGAATAATTGTCTATTTTTCAGTACACAGGGTTGCTGGAAGAGATGATAATTAAAAATTTGTATTTCATTTTCAATGTCTTACTCATATGCTTTATCTTACATTGCTCCACAACTTTTCATACATTATTTCTTTATTTAAATATAAGTTGAGAGGATGAAACTTTCAAATAATGAAGTTTGAAGTTGGATTATACAATTTTTTTAATTATTACAATATTTTTCTTTTGTGACATAAAAGCAATAAATAAAGATTTCCAATATTAGATTTGTTCCAACAATAGATATAAAAATTACAGAAATGCCCAAATAAATCCACTAACAAGATGCATCAATTTCGTGAAATATTAGGCCAGGACATTAATCTATGAAATCACATTATGTAAACACAAGATATAATCAAATTTAGCATTCAATAAGCATAAATAAATATGTATGATTAGGGTACAGTAATATGAATCACAATAGCGGCGCGTGATTAATTTTATGTAAATTATTGTATACATATAAAACAGGGATACTAAACAAAAACCATAGTTTGTCCCTCATTAAGAAAGAGTAATAAATGCACATTAACAATGCAAAAATGTAGTCTGTTTGTGATACTCAAAATGTATATATCTTTGTAACTTTATATGAATTTTAAACGATAGAACCGAAATATTAAAAGGAACTGCATTACTGAGATCATTATAACAGAAGGTTTACGAGCAGACTGCTGTTGTTAACGAATTGTTATTATTGTTACATAGCAAATAATTATACACGTTGTAACCAACGCTTTTGAATATGCAATAATAGGCTCATAATGCGTGCGCCGTAGCTCTCCCCACTTTTTGCTTCTCAGAATGGCTAGGCAGAGGTTCTTACGCAAGGGACTAAGGTGAACTGAGATGCCGATGCTCTTTGTATTGACTAAATGCATGCGCTATCTCTGTCACTCCTTAGGCCATAATCAAAAGTAGCTGTTACAACGTGTATATGAATAAAGATAATAATAATAATAATAATAATAATAATCTTTATTTACAAAAAATAGATAGATAAATACAAATGGGTACAAAAATTTGAATTACAAATATTAAGTACAAAATACAAAATAATGAGGCATAATCTGGATTTCGCAAATAAATATAGAAAATCCATTTAGGCTTATTCAAAGACTGTCTATGGATATATTTCACTCAAGCAAATGCAAAAAATACAGAATAAATTCAGAAAATCATTTAAATTTTAAGTGATTCAAGACAACATAAAAAAAATAAAGAATAATTGAATAGTAGAAAAATTAAATAAAATAAAACAAAATAAAATTAATCGATTTGAATAAATAAATAAATTGCCATTTCTTTATCTCAATGACATACTAAATAAAAGGGAAAAACATAAATAATTTAAAATATTAACTCAATGGAGGGTCAATAATATTATGCAATAAATTTCTATCGTTTGAAGTAATCCATGTTTTTAATTTCTTTTTGAAAAGTTGCACTATTTTTATGCTTTTCAGAAAGTTTGGTAAAATATTAAAAAGTTTCAGTCCAATATTACGAAGGCGTACAAGGGCCACAATAAATTTTATTTTATTTTTTCTTAAATTCCGACTTTAAACTCGGAAATTAACAAAATTCCGACTTTAAAGTCGGAATTTAACAAAATTCCGAGTTTAAAGTCGGAAATTAACAAAATTCCGACTTTACAGTCGGAATATAACAAAATTCCGAGTTTAAAGTCGGAATTTAACAAAATTCCGAGTTTAAAGTCGGAATTTAGTTTTGTTATATTCCGACTTTAAAGTCGGAATTTTGTTAAATTCCGACTTTAAACTCGGAATTTTGTTAAATTCCGACTTTAAACTCGGAATTTTGTTAAATTCCGACTTTAAAGTCGGAATTTTGTTAATTTCCGACTTTAAAGTAGGAATTTAAGAAAAAATAAAATAAAATTTATTGTGGCCCTTCTACGCCTTCGTACAATATAGACAAAACATCGTTGGCCAATACTTTTATATGCCCTAGATAAAACTAAGTGCAGAGCTTCTTTATTTCTAGTGTTACGCTCATAACTAATCTCACTTACATATTGTTTATTTTTAAACAAAAATAAAAAAACAGTTTTAGAGAATAGCTGCTTTAAATCTAATATATTCAATTCTGAAAACAGTTGTTCTGTGGGGTATCTAAAGGGTCTGAAATAAATAATTTTTAAAATTTTCTTTTGAATTATCTCAAGAGGTTCCAAATACGTTTTTCTTACTCCTCCCCATCCAATTATACCATAAGATATCAGTCTATAATTCTAGCTTGGCACTTGCGCTTGTATGTGCAGTAATTTAGACTCCGCCCTTTCACTGTAAAGCGGTTTAGTTTGTCTCTGTCCCACACTAGCGATACTTATTCTCTTTCCGAACTGCCAAGTTCCAAGCTAGAATCATAGAGTAGTACTCACCAAACTATCGTACTTTACATGTCAGAGCATTTGACGCGATTTTTTTACAAACTGACAGAATGGTAGATTTCAACTTTTTCATTTCAATTTTGAAAGCAATGGACAGTAAGTAAATTCAAAATGAATGACAACAATGACTTCGAAGTAATTGGAAATACATTTATAACACGTCTCATATATGTGAATAACACGTAGATACGTAAACAGTGCGAAAATAGAAACAATGAAGGTTAACTTTTGTCACATTCAATTATGTAGTATGTAGTAATCTCAATATTGGAGCATGGAACCCAAGCATTATTTCAAGGCACGACTATCAGTACTGATTAAAGAAGTTTTGCAGAAAAAAATGAAAAAATTTGAGTTACAAAAGTTACAAAATTGCGCTGTTACCCCAGATTACTTCTAGACTAATAATAAAATATTTGCAAACTATTTTTTTTTGTAATCATAAGAAAAATTTATCACCTCATACTTTTTAGTTGCCGAATATTTTCGAATAGATTTTTTTGTAAAGTTATGACACTTTGAAATTTAAGTCCTTCATTGTGTAAATTTTAAAATTTCGTAAATTTTCCTTCCGATTATGAAAAAAAAAAAATTGCAAATATTTTAGTAATGGTCTAGAAATAATCTCAGGTGGCAGCGCATTTTTGTAACTTTTTGTTAAATTTTTTTTCTGCAAAACTTCTTCAATTAGTGGTGCTTTCAAATATTGCTTGGGTTACATGCTCTAACACTCGTGTTGGAGGTATAACATGGGGTACAACCTAAAACCACCAACCGCCACTGCATATATGCATGAACGTGCATGAACATATTTACGCTGTGATACATCACTTAGCGTCAACCCTGGAATTGACGTCATTTATCGCTGCCTCCCGATCTCTAATTATTACATAACGTCTTATATACATTCACTTTTCTCTCCCCTATTACAGTTTAATAAGTACAATTCAAATCAGTTATTAAACACCTATAATATTAAAAAATTAAAGACGAAGGTTGGAAATTTTATTTTGACAAAATAAATTCAAAACGGAACTTACCAAGCAACAACTTACAACACTTACAACTAAAAAAATAAACAAATTAATTAACACGATGCAATTAATTAAAATGACATTTGAGAACGCTTTAAAAGATTTTTCACTGATTCATCAATAACTTCCGGGTTATTGTTAATGATATCACAAACATTAATATTTTTCTCCGGCAACTTCCCGTGTATCGCATTCTTCATTGTATGCTTCTGACTTGAGTTGGCCTTATAAAATATAGTGCAGGGGTGTAAGATCAGGAGACCTCGGTGGCCAGTTAACCGGAACTTTTCGATCGATTAATCTGTTAGGATAATGCTGATTCAGATGATCTCTGACCAGTACAGAAAAACGGGGTCCAGTACCATCACACTGAAACCGCGTGATCCTATCATTGCTGCCTGCCAATAAATGTGGCAAGACGCCCAAAAAATTTAAAAAAACATCTAACCTTCCTATGGTTACGATATAATTTTTGTGTATGGTTTTGGCAAGGGAAATGTCATCACGTACCAAATCATATATCTTTATGTAGTAACGAACATGGATCATTACATAATTGTATTTCAAAAACGATGTATGCACGTAATGTGAATCGTATAGTAGTTGAGGTTTTAATCGTTTACTAACATTACCAAGAAATGATACACAGGGTGATGCTATGGGCAACATTATAAAAATTGAGCCTGGTTCTGGAATTTTTTCAAAATAAATTATAAATTTGATCAATTTTTTCTGAATGTATAGAGTAACGGTGGATTCCCGTTTTATTTTTACTCTGTCTGTTTTTAATTCAGTGTTCCGTAATATAACGGCTGTAGCATAAATTTGTTGGTGGCTTTTGTTATGTGAACAAACGGGCGTACTTTATTAAACGTCTGTGCCAAGAATCAATGGTTTCTAATTGTATTCGTCATTATCTAAATTGCTTAGATTATATTAAGGAGGTCTTTGTAACTAGTTTCCTTATCCAAGTTTACGCCATATAAGATAGAATGAGCTGTTTGTATGTTTTTAATTAAGTGATGATATCTTGCAATTTAACTTAGAAGGTAATTAGTTGTTTGCTTCTCCTTATTGCATAATAGTTTATGAACAGCAGTAGTTGCTGCATTGACCTCATTTGAGCGTTCTGCTTTACCCATGGAGGATTATACCGGTATTAAATTAAAGACATCTTATTATGACATACAAGCGAGTCAAATCATTTTATCTTATAAAGCACTAAGCGGGATGGGACCATAGGGTAGAGGGCGAATACTTAAATTTTCCCAGGTAATTAGCGAAATTAAGTTCAGTTCAATTAATTTAATTTCTCTTCTAAAATTTAATGCGTATCGTTCAGGGTGTTGACAAATTGCTGTAAACAAATTCACGAGCTAACTTTACATGAAAAAATAAATAAATAAATAAAAAGTTTATATAAACATCATAACGGTATTTTCGGACTTCACCCTGTAAACAATGAATAACGGACATGGGAGTTAATAAAGCGAAGTACTACACTTAGGCCTGTATATTTGGTTGTCTAATTATGTCGAATATAAGGATAATTCCTGCGAGCACGTTCCGATCTACGTCACCTGCGCGAATTAAGAAATGCCATTTAAAACAGTTTTTCATTATTAATTAATATCGAACATGGATTCGATTAGAGAAAAAAGTAGATATATGAACCCGTCGCCAGAGTGAGGTTAAAAATTGTTTTGTTGCTCATTTATAAATTATTAATTGGTAGTTTTGTGAAAAGGCTATTCTTAATAGAAGGTAGGCGATGAGATATTTTAGTTTTTATTTATTTAAATCTGATAACTATTTTTAGATCTGTCGGCCTTTCTTTCTTTCTTTTTTTGTTATCGACTCTATATACCCATAGCTGCATTGTGGTGATCCACTGGTAACTGGTCTAGGGCAATATCAATTATTGTCAAACGAGAATATACCCTTCTGTTTGGGAATAGATCGGTGAATGGTGTGCCCGCAGGACGTTAAGTTACCCCAAATTAGACAGATTAGAGCCACCCAATTTTTATAAATATAATTACCCCAGGATAGGACGAAATTTAAATTCAATTACCTCATAAAACCGGAGGGAACGTCGCAGGAAGACTGTTGTTCTAGTATTTTTGTTCTAGTACTCTTGTTTTAATTATTCTTGTTTTAATTCCTCACAATTTAACCATACCGTAATCTCTACATAATAAATAAATAAGATCAAAAGTGTAAACCGCGGGTAGTACTACCGGTGGGGTCAAAGTAACGGAAAATACCTACTCGAATGTTAATATCTATTTTTTATTGTTTGGAGTCAACTGTTATCTAAATCATAACACAACTATATCTCAGTAAATTCTTATTTTATTCTTTTGCTAAACTTTTTCTTAGTTTTTTTGATAAAACTAAGTGGCGTCTAACCTTCAATCTTCTAGACACAATAAAGGCTCCTTACCCCGGCCTAGTGCTTCCAGGCGAAGAGCTGCCGTCGAAAACGCCAAGAAGGCGTCACAACATATGCCTGAAAGTGCTTCCTAAGGGATCTACAGACTCTTAAAAAGGACGGCCAGAATCAAGATTGCGTTAATTCACTGGCACACAAAAAAAAGTGGGCTGCTCTTTTAACTAGACTAACTTATCTTTATGTATCTTGACATGCTGAAATCGAATCCAGAGTCAGAATTGCTCCATCATCCTCCAGTTTTTTTTAATTGTGGAAAACTACCCTTAAATTCGCAAAACCTTCTGTATGGGGCACGGGCTGTTCTTTTGACTAGACCAATTTATCTTTATGTGTTATGTCGCGCTGAATTCGAATCTGGAGTCAGAATTGCTCCATCACCCTTCAATTTTTTTTAATTGTGGAAAACCACCCTTAAATTTAGAAAATTCCTCTGTACGGGGCGCAGGCTGTTCTTTTGACTAAACCAACTTATCTTTATGTATTTTGACGCGCTGAAAGGTCTTTCAGAATTTCTTGGGAAATGAGAAGAGTGAGGATTATCAGGATTAAGTTGAAGAGTTGTTCAAACATTGTAACGGTCCATTTTTAGAAACAATTAACTTGTGTTTTATTTAATGCTAATTGTATAATTTGGTTTGAGGTAAACCTTAAAAGTTCTAGAACCGACTTACTAATTTGTAAATCTTTGATAATTTGTGCGACCACTGGACCTTGAGTGCGCCAGCGCGAATACCGCTGTGTGGGGCAAGGGGAACGCTAGTATGAAGACAGTGAGATTTCGCGGGGGACTCTCCGCCAAGCCACGGCAGAGAGCAGATGTGTGGTTTATGGTCTGGTACGTTTTGTTCTATGTTATCTTTTCTGCGTTGAGAGATTTGAGTTGACCTTTGAGCGAAGTAGTCGTAGTGTACATTGCTAAAATTGTGTTGCACGATTTAAGATGGTTAAGCTGTTATAGTGATGGAGTTACGAATTGAGGCATAGGAAAGCCATGTGAGAAGGTAGGATCCCTCATTATTATTAAAATAGGTACCTATTCGAAAACTAAATAGTTTCCGCTCCGAGTTGGAGTTGGAAATCTGCAGATTTAAACTGGCATCACAAGGCTGATTTGCCGATATATCTAGAGGTGGAGAAAGCCCCCTAGAGTTTGGTTTTGATCTTGAACTGTGCTATAAACTTTATGGAAAGGTAACCGTTGTTTCCCCCTTTCTACGGCTCTAGTGAGTGTAGATTTTAGACTTTTAAAATATGTAACTTTCCTAGACTTTATATAAAAAGAAAGGCGGGTGGCGCCCTAAAAGAGACTTATTAGTTGAAATTACTTGATATTTTCTGAAGCTTTTATTTTTTTGTATGTACTGTATGTCACCTGGTATATTACTTGTTAACCACGCCGTGAGATTCTTTTTGCTCTATATATTAAATATATGTATGTATTTTCTTTGTCCGTTTTATTTAAATAATAAAAAAAAATAACGAGGGAAAACCCCGGCGTTATAACATTTCAAACAGTTGGGTTGCTTGATGAATCTCAAATTGCATTTTTTACACTCTCACTTTGGCTACTGACTACTTTCCCGGAAACGTCGGAAACTATAGCAAAGAACCAGAAGAAAGATTCATCAAGATATAAGTGAAATGGAGAGTCAAAACCAAAGAAGGTGGGATATTAACATGATGGCAGATTTTCGTTGGACGCTAAAGAGGGAAACCAAGCAGAATGAAAAGAAAAGAAAAAGAAAACCGTTGTGTTGATCATTCGAAGACAAGAGAGTTCGTTACAAGAGTAAAAAGGAGTAAGTGGAACATATTTACGTAGCAGGAAACATCGTTCACTTCTTCATCTCTTTATAGGCACAGAATAATTAAGTTTTGTCAATTTTCTGGAAATACTGGCTTTTAAAAAGAAAAATACCAATTGGTTTTCACGATTGCACCTAATGCTAACGCCCCACAGAAAAATGTTCAAATTTAAGGGTGGTTTTCCACAATTAAAAAAGACTGGAGGACGATGGAGTAATTCTGACTCCGGATTCGAATTCAGCGCTTCAAGATACATAAAGACAAGTGGTATTATAGTCAAATGAATAGCCCGCGCCCCATACAGAGGAATTTTCCGATTTTAAGGATGGTTTCCACAAATAAAAAAAAACTGGAGGGTGATGGAGCAATTCTGACTCCGGATTCAAATTCAGCGCTTCAAAATACATAAAAACAAGTGGTCTAGTCAAATGAACAGCCGGCGACCCATACAGAGGAATTTTCCGAATTTAAGGATGGTTTTCCACAATTAAAAAAACCTGAATGGTGATGGAGCAATTCTGACTCCGGATTCGAATTCAGGGTGTCAAGATATATAAAGATAAGTTGGTTTAGACAAAAGAAGAGCCCACTTTTTTGTGTGTCTGTGATTATCTGAGGAATTCATTGTGGCAGATTTATAAAATTTTGTATACCAAGTAGTATTAATATGCGTTATTATTATTATATGATTATTACAAAATAATAATTTATTCATAGGCATAGTAAATGGGATGAGCTTTAAATAAACTTGTTTACTTGTAAAATTAGCTGCCAAATTTCTTGTTGACTCTCTTAGCTACTATCATTCGTATTTGAAAAAGCTGACGCATGTTAACAGTTGCCATAACATAATTGTTTTTTACGATGCCTCAATTAAGAAAATTTATTTATAATTAAAAGACCTTTCAAATAATATATTCTCAGTTAAATATTACTAGAAAATATACGCTCAGCTACGCCAAACTCTTACATAGATTATGTAGGTGCACTTTTTTAACACAATTTGTAGAACAAATAAACAGCTATATAATAAAAAATACGTCATTCAAATACCATTTATCGCTTTAGTGAAAGAGATTTTGGCAGTCAATTTTAAAATCCTGGACATTTTAATTAGTAAAAAGTTTTACGCTTTGTGTTGCACGTATATTTTCTATTATTAGCGATATCTTCCTAACTGAATTTACTTTTGAACTTGAGTGTTTCGGATCGAGGTAGAAGTTGTGTTAAAAATTTAGAATTTGGAAAGATGTGTTAATAAATAAACAAGCTAATGAGTAGAAAATTAAAAACATTTGACAGTTTAAAACCACGCAACACATTTCCTTTAAAATCAAGAAATGCCTCCATTAAATTTTTTATAGTGTGTCGTTGTTGTACCCCTGTTGGAGTGGCAAACAATAAATCATAAGATCCTAAAGGTGCGTTTACGTAAGAATACAACTTGTCAGTCGACAAGTCGGACGATTGGTCACGTCTTAACATAAACGAAAGTAAATAAATGCCGATCAGTTAACATTGGGTCTAAGAACCAAACACGGGTGGGTTTAAGTAAACAAGCAATGGGCAAGTTCTGTAAATATACACTATGGCATCCTCTATCTTGAGTTGAGATTATTCTGACGGAGTTTGTATGCTGAAAAATAAGTTCAGGACTATTTGCATATTTTCCCGACATGTCTGTTGCCGACATGTCCGTCGACAAGTCAGTTAGATTTATCGTTGTGTAAGACCTTGGGTACAAAGTCTGTCTGCAATAGTAGAATTTTAACTTTGGACCCTGAATTTTCAAATATTCCAATGCCTAGTCAGTGATCGCCATCACTATAAAGACAATGGGGAACTACGTCTTTTGACACTAACGCAAATATTTGCATCTATCTTATACAGGAAATCAAGAAATGTAACACATTCTAAACAGTCGCCGCAGGAACGAAACATGTAATTTAAAAATATCTCACGGTTTAGTTTGTTTTAGATTAGCACGCCGTCAGGCAACAGCGCTACAACAGCCATTAAAACATTGGCGTGTCATTATTTTTTAAGAAAATAATAAAATGCACCCAGTAAGTACGCCACTGGTGATTCTATCAACGTGAAAATTTTCACGTTTGTAGAACGCAATTCAACACATATTTCCTCCACGCAAAGAATTATTCTTTCTTTCCATTCACAAGAAAATCGTAAAAAACAATTTTTTTTTAGAAACATTAACACCCTGTATCTCGAAAAACGAAAAGGTTTGAGAGTATGTTCATTCAAAATATTTTGCTTAAAATGACCTACTCTATATGCTGTTCTGTTCATTAAAATGGAAACACTCTGTATAATATAAATTTTTTATTTGTTAACTTTTATTGTAATTGATATTTGCGACCTGGCATTCTGATAATGAAAATACCTACTTACATTTTTTCAATGGCATATTGAAACCTAGAATCTAAAGCAAAGGAATTTTAAGAATTTAATACTCTACCCTTTTTTGACAAGTTTATCATATATTAATTACTGTTGCATTGAACAAAAGTATTTTTCCTGTCTGTGGAATTAAAATTGTTCGGACATTACCGAAGAATAATAATCCTGACCCAGTTTCCGATTTAAAAATTATCAGCATTTTTCCAATCATCTTCGAAAGAATCCTATACCGGGTGTAACGGGATCATGGTACACCCCTCTTTTCTCCTTTATTTTTGAAGATAATTGATTGGAAATTTGAGATATCTTATATACATAATGAGCAGCACTTTTTGACATAAAAGTGATTTTTTTTCACTCCCGGTTTGTCCGGAAGTGACACTAACTGTCCATTCTTAAATGGTATATTATTGCATTTTTGAATTCCGCATAATTTTCTGAATCCAACGATAGCAAATAAGTGACATTTCAAAAGTCAATATTTTTTATAATATTGATTGGAAAAAAATTAACATAGCATAATAAGAATATTTTTATGTTCTTTACTATAGACACGCTGAAAATAAAAATCTTTTAAAAATATAAAAATAAAATAGTTGTAGTTAGTGAACTGTCATTAGAAGTTACACCAATGAAATTTTTCCTCTATAGTTTAATCTTTTATTAACATACACATCATCAATTCATCAATCAATAGAACAATAATTTTAAAGAAATATACACTTTTTTCTGTTAGAAACGTAAATGATTGATTGATAATAGTTTAATCTTTGTATAGAACTAATACATTTTCTAGTTGGGAACATCTAGTTAGTTTTAAATCAAAAGGTAACATCCAGTTTATATTTTTAAAAGTTAATTCTGTATTATTTACAAATACCTTAACAACCATATTTATAGCAATACTAATTAGGTTCTCTATTAAATTTAGAATAAAAAAATAAATTTTACTATATTTTTCTGCTTTTATTGACCAAGTCAGAAATATTGATTTTTTTAGGATAATTTAAAATTAAGTCCTCAAAACAATTAATTAAATCTGATTTTACAAATGAATCATTTAATCCATTTATGTCGAACTAGATTTTCATTAAGTCTCTTTTCTAGATTTTTTCTTGGAACAGGTACTTTTTTTAGATAAATATTCAGGTAAATTTGGAAAAATACAAGGAACTGCATCAGGTTTAAGTTTAGTTTTTGTTGTAATTTTTTTTTTCATAGTTCGGTCTAGTATTACAAAAATTCCTCCCTAATAATACCATTTTCTGAAAAATGAATACTACAAACAACAAAATATTGAGGATACCAGTTATCTCGGAGATTAGCTTTCATCCAACCATTTATCTTGTAAAATACCATCTTTTGGGAAACTAAAGGTCGACACCATAGATCTCCCAGCTTTTAAAGTGCTATTGTAATTGAATTTACATTCAGGGACACAGCAGGCTTTTGGCATTATGTAATAAGTTTAAGAACTTATCTTTTTACACTACAAAATAGGCCTCTAAAGACAACCATTTTAAATACTATACCTAGATACCGAACTTACTTAAATGTCAAATAATGGAGAAACAAACACTCTTTTTTTAAAATAATTTCTCCTATAAATTTAAATATAAACGACAGCAAATTAAACAGCTATGAAAAAACACAAGATTGAAACGTAAAATAATTATTTACGACTAAAACTTAATGGAGTTGGCCGTGACTTGGCACTTTATCCAGGATCTAGTCAGCCGTATTTTATCACTAATTTACGGACGAAATATTAGCAGTTATCTATCATCAATACTTTATATATCTTCTACACAAACACAAGATATTGCCTATTAACTTTTTAATAAATAATTATAATTAATATTAGTAAAAATCACATTTGTTGGATGTGCCGGCACATTAACATAACCAAACAAACAAAATGGTGCGGGAGTAGACAATCATGCGGTGTTGCACGATTTCCTATTTTATGGCCTGCTTGGAGTCGGCCGTGATATTGCTATTCCACCACTCAACGACGACAGTCAAATTTAGCTGTATCTCTCATGATTGAAATGAATAGCTTATAACTAGACTTCGATATATCTGAAACTGATGAACTCCGCTCAATTGGATTCCAAAACTTGTTCGCACTGTTTGTATTAGTATTTTTTTTTTTCTAGAAAAAATCGATTTATTATTATTATTATTATTTTCGGAATATCTGATGCCGGACAGTCCTCCTGTGGCCTCCGACGTCTCACGGGAGTCGCGCCAGCGCATTAACTATAGAGACTTCCCACATCTCGCAGGGATAGTGACTATAGATACCAGAATCATGTGCCCTAAGCAGACGGAGAGAACCCAGAATGACCGCCTTCTGCATTTAGCCTGCCAGCCACTCGGCTGTTTTTGTCAAACCGGTATGGTTTTCAGTTCTGAGAGTAGCGTAGGATTTATCCCTCCAAGTACACCGATTACTAGGACGACCATTTTGACCGAGTAGCCTGGGTACAGCACTTAGAGCTCGTACCGAAGATGGCAATATTTGGTCGATTTCTTCCCTCCTTCAAGGTATGTTTTTCATCACAGGTGCCGAGAACTCGATGACATACATCATCTTGAGTTGATAATTATTATTATTATTATTACTTTTTTGGAATAACCAATATCGGACAGTCCTCCCACGAGTCGCAGCGGCGAATTAACTACAGCCACTCCCCGCATCCCGTACGGTTAGTGACCATAAATACCAGAATCATGTGTCCTAAGCAGACGAAGAGAACCCAAGAATGACCGCCTTCTGCATTTGGCCTACCAACCCTCGGATGATTTTTGGCAAATCTGTATGGTCTTTAGATCCGAGCAGCGTAGGCTTTATCCATCCGAGTACACTGATTATTAGGATGACCATTTTGACCGAGTTATTGTGTCCTAAGCAGACGAAGAGAACCCAGAATGACCGCCTTCTGAATTTGGCCTACCAACCCTCGCATGATTTTTGGCAAATCTGTATGGTCTACAGATCCGAGAGCAGCGTAGGCTTTATCCATCCGAGTACACCGATTATTAGGATGACCATTTTGACCGAGTAGCCTGGATATAGCACTTGAAGCTCGTACCGGAAATCGAGATATTTGTTCCGCTTCTCCTCCTCATTCAAGGTGATATTTTTTCTCAGTAGGGGACGAGAACTTGATCACATACGTCACCTTGAGTTGATTAATATTATTATTATTTTATCTTTTTCGGAATAACCGATACCGGACAGTCCTCCCTTGGTATCCGACGTCTCACGGGAATCACGCCGGCGAATTAACTACAGAGAACCCAGAATGACCGCCTTGATGATTTTTGGCAGGCCGGTATGGTATTCAGATCCGAGAGTAGCGTAGGCTATATCACTCCGAGTATACCGATTATTAGGTCCGCCTTTCCTCCTCCTTCAAAGTGATCTTTTTTCTCGGTATGGGCCGAAAATTCGATGATATACATTATTATTATAACGCAAGTTTCAAAGTTATTCATTCGAAGAAAACTTAACTTTAATATTTTTTTAGAGAATTTATTTTATTTAATGTTAGTAATAACGGTTTTTATTGTATAGCTACGAGAAACTGAATGTTGGTAAACAAAACAGTTCTAATATCAAATTGCCCAAACGTTAGTGACCGCAGATGTCGCACAAGGGTGAGAACTTAGTATCTCAATTGTATCTCCAGACTAAAGTAATGAAAACCTTTTACAGCTTGATGTGATTTGTTCCTGATTTTAATCGTCTGACAACTACGTTATCATGCATAAAAGGGTTTAATTTCTGTCTGTAATGTCTTGAGAGATCTAAGAAAATAGTAATTTTTGCAGGAAAACTATGTGTTATTCGATTATAGATATGGAATCATCAGTATTGTTATTGTTGATAGTTTGGAAACGGGTTGGATATAAAAATATATTAAATTTATGTGACTTCATTTTTTTACAATGTAATTATTGCCACCTACCACACTGCTTGATGTATTATACAGTGTGTCCATAGGTTAAGAGGACTAAGACGTTTTTGAGTTTGACTAAATTTTTTGGAATCTGCTGTTGCTTATCCACTTCTTTGAATTTATATTTTTCTGTAATTTCTTGTATCCAAGGAATCATGAAATTGATATAAATGGAATATATTTTTATAAAAAAATACATATCTATTACAGTGGACAAAGGTTGGTGTACTATAATATCACTTTTCGGTCTTGTTACGTAAATATCTATTATGTGTCATTATCTTGTTTTGATTGGATGTTACTGTCTTACTGGCCAACAACCTTCAATCAATCAAAAATGAACCAAACCTATTGACTGGTTTGGTTAATTCAATAATCTACTAACGTTGGTTAAACTTTGTTAAATGATGTAATAAATGGATAAGTTTAATTTAGTCGTTTGCCATCATCGCATCGATTGGATATTCATATATATTGAATAAGTCAAGTTTATTAGGAACATTTATCAATATTAGTTAGACAATGGAAGCGAATTAATAGATTTTCTTTTTTATAGTCATGATACCAAAGTTGAAACATGAGTTACTTTAAATGTAACCACATACCAAATAATTACCAATTACGATACAACATGTGAATATTTTTCTAGCCTGTCAGATTTAACATCTAAATTAAGGCTGTTAATGTATGTGTTGATATATGCATTTCTGCTCCAAACATTTGGAGGTCGATGTTTATGGATCGTGAGTACTAATAAAAATTTCTGCATCAATTGCAAGTGAAGGTCGACATTAGCGAGATTGTTTGGAATGGATGTTTATGTTAGCATGGATTTCGACACCTAAGTCTACTACGTAAAAAAATCCTACATTCTTTAATACAGCGGTTGCCGTTTTCAGATTTTTGTACACAAATTTACATATGGATATTTATATAACATAAAATTAAAAAAACCTTACCCTCAATTTTTACCATCAGGGGCGTGAATACGAGTTTACAGTTTTAATAATTTTGTTAAAAAGTTGGTACAACACAGTTTTTTTTACTTTCTGATTTCGGCTTCGTTTAGGAGATATTTTAAAAAAACTGAAAAAAAGAAAACTTTATTATGGTGTATTTCATAAACGCAACCAGAGTGGACCCATGTTGATAGGAACTATTTGTCTTATTTTTGGGTGAGGAATCTCCGCTTAAGCGATGACACATGTTTTTTGAAACATCCTGTATAACTGCGGACGCAGGTGAGCATTACAATGTAATGAAATAACTGATGTTTTAAGAATTGTAATTAATATTGCGTTAATCATGAAATACTGCTCCAGAAACTTAGGTGTTACGGTTTTAAAGGTATGACACTTAGTTGGTTTAAATCTTACCTTTCCCAGCGTGATCAGGTAGTAAAAATTGGAGACGAGATATCAGGTATTGACTGTGGTGTGCCTCAAGGATCTGTGCTAGGTCCGATTTTGTTTCCGTTATATATTAACGATTTAGCGACTATAAACATTCTTGGTAATTTTACTCTTTTTGCTGATGATACTACGATTCTCTGGCATAAAGAAAATGTTAATAGTCTGAAGGAGACCATAAAGTCAGACCTATATATGGTCAAAGAATGGTGTTATTCTAACCTACTTACATTTAATATAAGTAAAACTAAAATAGTCACTTTTAAGTTTAGTTATGATGATCTTATAGTAGATAATCATTTTATTGATAATAAATCACACACAACATTCCTTGGGCTATATATTGATGATAAATTAAAATTTGATCAGCATGTAACTAATCTAGGAAAAAAGTTAGCTTCTGGTTGTTATGCAGTGAGAATTGTTTCAAACGAATTGGGTCATAATATAGCAAAAACAGTATAGTATTCTTTAATTGAATCTCAAATAAGATATGGAATACCTTTCTGGGAATTGTGTAGTCAAAAATTGCTAAGCAGGATATTTGTGTTACAAAAAAGGGCTCTAAGATATGTTGCAAAGTGAATTCAAGAGATTCCTGTAAACCTCTTTTTATCAGTAATAAAATACCATAATATGTATCTTTATCCTAGAGACAATATGTCTAATACATAAGAAAATGTTGAATGGGGTAAACTCGGATTCTCAGCGTCAATATAATACGAGGCAGACATTGAATTTACTTCTTCCCTTACCCATCCCCAGAACAACTGCAACGAAGCACTAATTAATCTATGAAAGTAAACAAATATATAATCACATATCACTGTTTCTTAGAGAATATGTCTCAATTAAAGAAATTTAGAGAGGCAGTTAACGTGAAATTGATTGAGAAGGCTTATTATAGTTTATTTGAATATTATAATGACTCTCTATAAACTGTTCTAGTATGTTTTTCTTTCATTGTTATTTTCTCTATCTTTCACTGTTGTATTTACTAATTTAAGACTATGTACCTGATATTTATTAAATTTTTTGTTGTTTGTCAACTGTATTAGTACATGCTTGTATAGTTAGGTCCATAAATATGTATATATTATTGTATGTCGTTATATTTTGTTTGTTGTTTGTTTTATATTTATATTTTATTATTTGATCTGTATTTTATACCTTATTTTGACCATATATTGTATCAATATACACTAGTAGCTTTGTCAATAAGAATGTATTTCTTAGACAATAAAGCATATTCATTCATTCATTCATTCATAATATTATTATACAGACAATAACAATTGACATCCCATTTGTAGTATCAGACATAAGTGAACTAGATCAAGTATATTACCAGTTGGTACACATGTCTGATGCAAAACTGTATACTAGTATTGACAGTACAAATCAGGCAAATCGGATATCCTATTTTGTTAATCTGTTACGTAAACTACAGATAACACGAATTATTAAACGATATGTTTAAACACTAAGTACGCATTATGGATAATAATTATTTCTAATAAATACCTGACTAGCTTAAGAATATAGATATGCCGTCCATGTTTATCCTACAACAGCATGATGAATGACTAGTTTGATGTATATACCTCCTCGTTCAAGTAATGTCCATTTATCATCTGCATATTTGAACATTAATGTTTTGTTGTTCTCCTTTCCTTGTAGTGCTTGTTTTGGTAACAATTTATATATATGTTTCCCATTGGAAATTGATATATGTCTCTAGTTTGTTGGAATGCTGAGAAATAATTAATAATTAAAATTAATTCAAGATATCGACGGCGTCTTTTATTTGCAATGGAGATAATTGAAGTTTCCTGTTTTCAGCTTTATTTATATTTCTCCCATTAAGTCAAATATTCAGTGATTATGTGTAATTAATGATATATTTAACGACAGAGTTAATCAAAATTAATTGAAATTTATCGATATAGTTTATGAGCAGCAATAATTACATGTTACATCCTCAATGACATTCATGTTACGATTCGAGTATATTAATTGTAAAAGGTATATAAGGGATGATCTGAGGCTGTTGTCATCTTTGAGAAATTGTATATACAATATAAATCATTCTATGTTTAAATTTCTGTTATAACAGTCAACTTGATGGAATACTAATATCCTTTTTAAGGAAGTAGTTGCTTTCTGATGTACCAATAAGAAATAATTGTCCCTGTTGGGTCTTTAGCATTGAAAACCTAATATCTCCGCTCTTATAACCTAGGCGCCAAGTTTTACCTAAGGAAGTTATCCGTGTAGGTCTCAAAAAGTAAAAGAGTGATTATTTTCAGATTTTTTTTTGTAATTAGAAATCAATTAGGTATCAAATTAGTGAGATATGAATTCAATTTCAAATTTTACATTTATAAAAATAATTTTATTCAGGGTGTCCCAGATTTACAGGGACATAACGTAGTGAGAGGTATTTAGCTGAATTCAAAACACCTCTGAACATGCTCTTAAATGTTAACCGTTTTTGAAATACAGCATGTTTTATGGTTTTTGACTAAAACTGTAGTCCGCTATATCTTTGAAACTGATTAACATATTTCGATAAAATTTGGTAAGAATGTTATACTTTATTAGACCAATCAAAAACATAATTTACATTGAAAAAATTCCAAGACCAGACCCAATATTTTTTAATGTTAAAAACATTTCTCCTAAGAGGTTCATTTAGGGTCAAACAAACCATTTTCCTTCCGCTGTTTTTGATGGTACGCCTATGATTTTTTGACTCGTGTTTCTGTGATTTAAGTAATAAAAAACTCTTGTTTGTAAGTTTTGCATTTGAAGCTAGGTACTTACTGTAAAAATAAACAATTGAAAAAACTAAATTTTTTAATAAAAAAAGATCACGAAAACCTAGTAGAGCAAAATTTAGCAAATTAAAAAAAATAGAACATATTGGATATATATTCAATTATTTTATTATGTTGTATCAAGTATTAATGATTAAGTTTTGTAACGAAATTTTGTTCAAATTGCGTTACATTGTTTAGTTTATTAATACTACTACCATGGAAAATACTATCCATCTGTAATTATCTCATTTTTTTGGTATTAATTACCAGTTTTATAATATTTCTAATGATTCCGTGAACCTCGAGTAAACTGAGTGTACACTCTTTGACTCCGCGCGGACAAGCGATAGTGATGGGAATACTCGTTACTTTTGAATACTCGTATGTATTCGTTACTTCTACGGATAGTAATCGTTACTTTGTATTCGTTACTTTGTATTCGTTACTTTGTAATCATTAAGGTACATTTATGAAGTAGGTATGTATATACCTACCTAATACTTACTGCGTATCCCATAGGTACAGCACTCGCCTCTTATAAGTAAATAAAGTTCAGTGATTAATGATTATGATTACTTGTAACATAAACAAAGCTCTTCCATAGGTTTAAGAATGTTTATTAATAGCATTTTACTAACAAATAATAATAATAGATACCTATGTCGGCTTGAAGTCAGGATACACACTTGTTTATGTTTTCATTACATTGAAAATAATCTTGAAATCCTAAAGAGAGTAACGATTAAAGTAACGATTATTTTTAAAAAGCAGGTATTCGGTACTTCGGGTATTTGCGAGTAACGAATACAAAGTAACGAATACTCTATTACCCGCCCAACACTAACAAGCGACCGAGAGTGAGGATTTGCCAAAGGTTCGATCGAACGGAAATCAATTGGGAAGTCAGTGTCACGATGGTATTCATCGAGTAAGTAATAGCAAAATTGTTAGTTTTTCTCTGTAATCTTATGAGAATTTACCTATTTTTGAATAGATTTGATTTTTTGTTAAGGTTGTAGTAGCTTATGTAGATATATTTCGGCAGAATTTGCATGGATGTTAATTAAGTTAATTAAAGGTTTCCACGTGGTGGAAATTCAAGAGTATTTAGATTTCGAGTGTTCTAACACTGATTTATATATCGAAATAAAGCATTAATAGCTTTATAAATTTTCCGTATTTCTTGCAATTGTGATATTGACAGGTTTTGGTTAATATTTAACATGTGGTAATTGTGGTTACCTCTCAACTTAAAATTTATACCGAACTTTTTACTGCTGTACGTTTATGTTTTTAATGAAGTTTTCCTTGTGTAAGGACAAGAGTACATAAAGTTTTAAGTATTTACTAGGCAATTACTGGAGTAGAATCTGTTGGACGTGTTGCACGTGGCTCTGCCAAATTTAAACGATTCTAAACCAGAGGACTGGATCTGCTGTGATTTGTACCAGGCAAGTGAACTTGTTTTTTTCTTTTGTGTAATTTGATATAATTCACTTATCTAGGTACACAGCGGATTCACTCCATATATACAATTTTTTTTGTATTGAATATACTGGGTTTTCCTAGTAGTAAGATCAGTTTAAAGTAGTTTTTACCTTTGGCAAATTATTCAAGTTTTTGCTTTTCTGTATGCAACTCGGTTAGTTGCAGGTTCTGTTTTTACTTACCAAGTTCATTTAATTTTTGCCTCGTCTGGAGAGTTTATTTAATCACAAAACCACCCTGATAATCAGTAATTATCGAAAGCTGAAGTTTTCCAGCTTTTAAGTTGTCTAGCATTCAGCTTACAGCTTATTTACCTTGATTGCTAATTACAACTAGTATTCATAAAGTTCAATTTCTATATTAGTCATACAATTTTTCTCTTCTTTATTTTTTTAATAGTTAGATACTTCATTGTTTTATTTAGCAGTGACTAGATTCTTCTTCGTAAACTTTACGGCAGTTTTGGAAATTCAGTTTCAATGTTAATTTTTAATAACAATTTGTTTTTATTGATTAATTTAATTAAGTTTAGGTTAAGTTAAGGAAATTAGTCATTTTTTGAGAGCATTAAATTCCACTATTTATATTTGTTTTGTGGGCCTAATTTAAATTAACTTCTGTAATTTTTAGAAACCTTTAATTTTTTCCTCGGTTTGCAATAGCTTCACTTATTGTAGTAAATCATTGACAGTTATTATATTTTTGACTCGGAACTTTTTGTCACATTTTGCAAAGATCTTAAAATTGTACATTATTTCACTTGTTGAATTTGTAAATTCCCGACACTGGTCTCACATATTTTCCCCTTTTTTTATATAAATACCCTGGACCAATCATCTGTACTAAAGATCAAGGGATACGCTGCAGTTTATTGCGACTAGATACACCTGCAGGTCTCTGAAAGTATAGCTGGGACTCGCTATACCTGTTGGCTTCTGGAAATAAATAAGGATTAGGAGAGTGTAACATCGTTTGGGTCTGAGAAACCCTCAACAAGACCTCAAACTTAGAGGCAGAACCTAATGTCCTCGAGTACTCGAAGGTCCTTCTTCCCAGAATAACATTAAAGGGACATTGCCCAACTCTAGCTCCCTCCAACCACGTAAGCCCTTGTTGTTTTTTGTAATCATCATAGTCAGAAGACAAATAATTGTAAACCAGTGCTCATTTTTTTCCCACTCTTAAATTGTTAAGCTTTGCAAAATATTTTTATTTAAAATTTTTTTTTTTATTGTAAGAGGAAAAATCATTTTTAATATTGTAAAACTTTTGAAATAATTACAGTTGTTGAATTTTAAGTGTTTGTTTAATTCTTTGGCTGCTGTACAGTATATACAAGAATAGTAATTTTTCCCTATCTATTTAGCTTTAATATACTTTTTTTTGAGTTAACTTTAGATATTTTTTATATATAAATATCTGGCGCCCCCAGTAAATTGTTGGTGACAACCTAACTCTCAATATCAGATTTCCACCTACGAAGTCACGATCCGCTTTCCTGAGCTGTTGGGGCTACATATAATCGATATTTTCCACAAGGCCAATATTTGTGGAAGTGTCGTTATAGTTTATGATCTTTGAACAAAAAAATTTTTTTCTCCAAAATTCTAATATTACAGTCAAATGCAAAAATTATAAAAAAGAGCTCTTTTATTTCATGCATTTAACTTTTCAGGTTCATTTAAAAATGGTTACTTAAATAAAAAAAAACACTACATACAAAAAGTTGAACAATTAAATTCCTTATAAATTATGTGTCAAAAATGTGGGCGCACCACCAAAGAAAGGGGAAGGGGAGGAGGGTTGTTTACCTCTAAATCAACCTCTCTGTTTTTAAATTATTTTTAGTTTAAAATATATGTAACGTAGATAGGTTGATCCCATATGAGTAATTATTCATGATAAAGGAAACAGAAAAATTCTCATAAAATTCCTTTATTAATGTGACCGGTTTCGTGAACAAATTAATTACTTCACATCATCAGACACAAATTCCTGTGTCTGATGATGTGAAGTAATTAATTTGTTCACGAAACCGGTCACATTAATAAAGGAATTTTATGAGAATTTTTCTGTTTCCTTTATCATAAAATATATGTATTCAACATACATTTTAGAAATATTTAATAATAATTTGTGTCCTGTAATTTGTTTATTTTATAAAATTATTCGTGGGTAGTAGGACAAATAAAACTACTGTTCTCTATTTAGATTGACCGATCAATCTAAATAATTTATGTTCAAACTATACTAATTTTTTTTACATATTTCTGATTTTATTTCTGACTTGACAGTTTTTGTTTGTTGTTAGTTAAGACAATTTAAAAATAAGAGTCAAATAGCCTATTATTTCAATTAGTTTTCATGTAGAACAGATTTCATTGGTCACTAAATAGTTACTGAAACAACAATTAATTAGCATTCTTCCAAGTACTACACTAATGTTCTACATTGTCCGTTTCACATTTTTAAAACAATACTGTTTCTGGTCGTAGGTTGAGGATTCCTGTGAATGACATTTACTATTTATTACCTCTCGCTTTTAGGACCTGGACTCTGCTGGTGTTGAGATAATAAAATTGTAGCTAGATAGGTTGGTTTGTCTGTAACATTTTATTTTGTGAATAGCATAATAATAATTTGAGCTGTTTGACAAACTCTCAATACTAATAACATTAATGTTGTATTGGATATAATAGAAATTAATCGCAAATGATATTAATTGCAGCATCACTTTGTAATGATTGGGTCTTTAATCAAAATTAGAAATGGCGATTAGGTTATCTGTCGGATTAGCCTATATTTAATAAAATCGGTTTTTTAAGCTCTGTAGAGTTGTCAAAATTAGATTATTTCACTACTTATATTTTACTCGTATTTTTAAATTGGGCCTTAAAAGAAAATATTGTCTGAACGTTATTTATGACATTCTTAATTTTTTTTCTTTTTTGAGACTTGCTACCACATGAATAATTGTTCGTTATCTAAAAAATATAGTTAGTTACCCATTATCTTAATAGAGAAATAAACCTCTGCGCTTGTGACTTTATGTCGAACGATTAGTCAAAGGGGTATTTTTTTGACAACTACTATGAGACACAAAAATAATAATATAATTACTGAAAGACGCTAACGTTTCGGAAAACGAATCTGTTTCCTTTTCAAAGCTATTTATCTTTTTTTAGAATATATCAAGTGGAAAACTTGACACGTATTATTTGTTCATGTAATATCCATAGATACTTACATAGAACTGTTGATACTTGAAAATTATACAATATTAATTTTGTTCAATTTTTCTTTTAATATCGGTAACCACGTTGTACCAAAATCTACAAAGCAATGGGTTAAACATATTTCTTCATTCAATAATATTATTGATGATTTCTTAATTTTTTTCTGTCCTCTTCTTTCATACAAATAGAACCGTCAACGAACAAAATAAAAGCGATGTAAATGCCTTAGTCAATCCCAGGAAAAATTCGCCCCATCAAGAGCAAACTACTGCATCTAACAACCCGTCAACCACAGAAAAGTTAACCAATCCAGCAATTTCGTCAATTAACCATATAATAATAATTGATATAATTACTCCTTTTATTGAAGAGATCAAACAATTTATAATTTCATTATTCTCATTCTTTCTCAATGGCAAATAAAATCACATTTTAGAAAACCTCACAACCACAAACTGGAATGAAAACGGCCTAAAAAACAAACGAGCCACATTTATAGCCTTCCTCGTTTCACATAATGTAGACTTAGCTTGCTTTACTGAAACACACTTTATCAACAACGAGAAGTTTACGATACTCGGTTATAAAATTTACAGACACGATAGAAGTGTTCCCATAGCCTCAGGTGGCGTAGCAATCATAATCAAAAAATCCTTTAAACATCATGAAAGCTATACACCGGATTAACAACATATAGAAGCAGTATCCATTCACTTAAAAATGTCGAATAATACTATAAAAATTATTTCCGCATATTTACAAACAAATAGAAGAATAACTGACATAGACATCTACAATCTCTTTAAAGAAGACAGAGCAACAATAATTGCTATCGGTGACTTGAACTCAAAAAATACAACCTGGGGATGTCGTGTCAATAATCCAAATGAAGTAAGACTACATAATATTTCCATTAACCGTGGCATTCAAGTAATTGCTCCTGAGGAGCCTACTATCCTTACAGAGATAATCATCAACCTGATATTTTAGATATATTGTTGCAAAAAAATTTCTCAAAGCCTATATATTTAATTGTATACAAGTATTAGATTTTGTCCATTTCCCCATAATACACACATTCATTGAAGTACCTGTAATAAACATCCCTGCATCCAGACTTATTAACGGTTATGTAGAGTGGGACATGCTTGAACACAATTTAAATAGAGTTTTAAAAGTGCCACAGTTAAATATACCTAACGACATAGATACTGCAGTAGCAAACCTAACAAAAGACATTTAAGGCAGTAAATATCTCAACAGTCAATAAACGAAATTTTTGGCAAACTAGTTATGAACATCCACCTGAGCGAATAATGCAACTAATAAGGGAAAAACATAAAGCAAGAATTACTTTGGCAACAAACTAGATTACAAATGCATAAAGAAAATTTAAATGCACTCATCTATTGTGTAAAATGGGAACTAGATCAATATCCATATATATCGTATCAAACATATCTAGGTGATATAGTTCCGGGAGACGCTACAATGTGGAAAGCCACGAAGAGAATATTGAGACAACGCACAATAATACCACCATTAGAAATCAACAATGAAATGATTTGTAATTAAAAATATAAATGTTAAGCTTTCGCCACTCATCTAGAAAATTCACTCAGTTTAAATGGTAACAATGACGACTTCACAACAAGAACTATTGAAATATTTGACAGTAATATTCCAGTTAACATTGAAGACAGTATCATAAACTTCACCAATCCAATGGAAATAAAAAATCAAATTAATCAACTTCCTATAAAGAAATCACCTGGGCATGATTTAATACCTAACATTATCCTTAAACATCTAATACCAAAAACACTAGGCATTATGTCTTCTATCCATGATATGTTCATAGGATATTTTCCAACCAAATGGAATCATTCCGAAACAATACTATTCAATAAACTTGGCAAAAATAAGGCAAAGCCAGAAAACTATAGGTCAATAAGGTTACTAACTACACTATCAAAGTTACTCGAAAAAATTCCTTATGCCAGATTGGACGAATTTTTACAAGAAAATAATGTTATTATACCGGACTGCCAATTTGGGCTTAGAACAGTCGCTCCACGACACATTAGTTTCTACGAATCTATGAAATAATTGCCGATGGATTTGAGAGTAAAAAACACACAACAATAGCATTTTTAGATGTTGCATAAGCCTTTGACAAAATATGGCTAAAAGGGCTTTTACACAAATTTAATATGATAACCACACCATCATATTTATTAAACATCATCGCTTCATTCGTCACAAAACGGACATTTTGTGAAAGAATAAACTAAAAACCTGCCCGAATTGAAACACGTACGAGCAGGAATACCACAAGGCTCAATTTTGGGACCAGTTCTTTTTAACATATTTTTCCATGACATACGACATCCACCATCAACAATAGTGGCCATGTACGCAGACGATACTGCGATCATTATACAACACGACAATATCAACATAGCTGCACAAACACTACAAGAGGCCATTTTATTGCTCCACGAATACTTGTGGGGCAAATCAAATTCAACCCTTTAAAATGCGAAATAAAAATATTTACTCTAAGAAGATCACAAGATCCAAACAAAATAATTGACAATGAAGAAGTAGTATGTAATCCTTCAGATGTTGCAATAAAATACCTATACTCTATTTACTTTAACTTTGCAATGTTAGCCAGGATAGAGAACAAAATGCGCGCTGATTCTTGGTGCAGACGGCAGGCAGATGTACACAAGTGCAAAGTTCCTATAGCGGTTCATTTTCATATTTAATTTATTTCATAAGCATCGATCGTAGTTGGAAGATTCACTCACTTAAGTCCAACTCATCACTGCAAAGTTAAAGTGTATAGAGTTTACATGTTTACTTATATAGAAGGTTGACCTCGAGCTATCATATTAACAAGAAACTGAATGAAGTATACGTCCGGCTATCAATGTTTTATCCTATAATGAACCGAAAACCAGCATTAAAAACTAAGTGCGCCATTCTAATCTACCTGTCCATCTTAAGACCATTAATAACCTACGGTTGTGTAATATGGGGAACAACAAGTAAAACCAACCTAAAAAAAGTGCACATTCCAAATCCATCGCGAACTGAGTATATCAATGCTAGAGGATTTCCTTAAAAATATGCTAAAGATTTTTTCAAAAATATTAATAAATGTGACAGTGCCATGAACTTACAACTAGGACAAAAAACTCAAAATAATAGACTTAAAAAGAGGATACCCCAAGATGTATTACTTTCCAATAGTGATAACTAATAAAGCATATCCATTCGTATTGACAATAATTGCATGAACAATATTAGAAATAAAAAAACAAATGTTAGGTTATGTCCAATTATATCTGAATGGTATGTACTGTTTATTTATATGTACCATGTATAACATTAATTTGTTGATCTGGTAATTTTAAATTAAAAAAAAGAATCAGCACTGCACTGTATACCAAGTCATATACTATACACTATTGAAAAAAGATTAATTAGAAAGCCTGCTTTGTGTGTGTGCATAAAGAATAAAAATAGCAAAATCATATATGCAACAGAAAAAGTCTGTTTATCACTGTTGCCTTTTTTTGCGTTATTGTGTTTACGAAGTAACGAGGACATGCCTCATCGTATCCCTTCCACATGTGATCCATCACATCCCTTCCCTTTCTACATTCAGTATATTGTAGATAGAACATACAACAGTGTTGCCAGATGCCTGGTAACTACCAAAATCTACAATTTGGAATTTTAACTAGTAGTTGTTAATGGAGCCTCTAATAATGGCATAATCTATGATAATTTTTTGGGAACGTCACTTTTTTATAAAATTACTTACACCTTGAGAAATAACTAAAATTGTTTCATAAAAAATGCATAATATGCAATAAATATTGTTCCATTTTACTATGATGAACATTTAGCGACATCTAGTTAGTAGTAGGGTGGCAATACGAGATTTTGTTCATACAGCTACGCTCATTTATTTTATAATTTATAAAATAAATGCTACACTGTACGAAAAATGAGAGCTCTTCCCCTCTTTCTGCATTGAGTGCGGACTGCGCTCAGTGCTACATGTGAACGCACAAAAGTTAATTTAATCAAAACCAAAAAAATCAAAACTAAAACCAGACATAAATTAATAATGAACATAGTTAATGGTATTTTTATTAACTTCAGAATGCGTGAAAGAATCATAAAATTGTCTCAAGTTCATCAAATGAAAAAATGATTTCATATGTATAAAATTCCATAATATACAAAAATATAAACGAAAATGAAGATGATAATATAATTTCTGAAGTCGAACTTGATAGCCAATTATTATTTAAAAATTTTCTATTCAATATATTTACTTGTAACTGTTTTACTTTTGTTTATTCATTTTTTTTATAATAAAGTTTTTGGATAGTGACTTATTGTTTGAAATATCTGGAAATTTTTCTTAAAATCTGGTAATTTTATTGTTACTTTCTGACAATCACACTTTCACAATCTGGCAACACTGCAAAAAACAATTTTGTGGTCACCTGGTGAACTGCTCTCACGTTGCTCTTTTCTCATTTCCTTTATGATCGTCTCAGCCGTTAGTGTGGTAAGTTAAACTGACATTTTTCCTTAACTTGAAAATGTATGTTTATGCAACCGAAGAAAAAGTGCAAATGATCAAGTGATATTACGGCAGTAATACTGCTGAGGGTGTTATCGGGCGATTCATTTTTACATTTAAAAATCGTCCTGCCCTGACGGTTCAAACTGTATTAAACATCATTCCATAAGTTTGAGTCTGTGGGATGTACTACAAATTGCAGAAAATGTAGTCATTTAAATAACTAGGATGAGCCTAGAGTTTACTTAAGGGAAGATTGGGAAAGGCAGGTAACTAATGCCGAGTTAAATGCACCTTCTTCGAGTAGACAAATCTCGCAACAAGTTGGTGAACAAGAGCGAAGAGTGCGGAATAATCTGAGCAGAAATAAGTACTCCTGCTACAAAATTATGACTACACAAGAAATTTTTCCTGAAGATCGTACAAAACAAATGGATATTTGTGAAACCATGATCGAAAATGCTAATGAAAACGAAAATTTCATCAAGAATATTTTATTCAATGATCAAACTTTTTTTTTCATACATGGCGGGCATAATCCTTCTGTAGTTGGATATTGGTCCAGAAAAATAAACATTTCAGTGTGTGCCCTTACGTACTCAATATCCACAAAAAGTAAATGTTTGGGCCGGCATTTTAGGTGATCATGTGATGGTCTTATTTTCATTGACGGTAACTTAAATGCCGACAAATATTCAAAAATTTTGCAGAATCAGATTATTCTTGTTGTTTAAGCTCTTGATGTCAACTTTGGGGAGATTTGGTACCTTCTGCTGTCCTGCTCATAATGCAAGAAGGATGAAAGAGTTTTCAGACAACACTTTTCCGAATCGTCTTATAAGTGGAAGAGGCACAATAAAATGGTAAACAAGATTCCCCGACTTAGCGCCTAACGTTTTTTCTTTTATGGGGATATGCAACCTCGCAAAATTATAGACATGAACACGAGCGAGCGTGTGACTTGGATAAGTTATGTGCTAAAATTTTTGTCACCCTACAGAATGTGATTCTTGATATGCTTGTAAATGTCAGAAACGAATTTTATCACCGATTAGGGTATTAGGCGATATTTTTGAGCTCCTTATAAAGTAATATATTTTAAAAAAATGTTTCTGTTTCATCTTTAATACTTTTTTTTATTAAATCTCTTTCATTAGAATGTTTTTTTTATTTGTCTTAGAATATTTGTTAATTTATTTTTATTTCGTAGCAGAATGCCAGTTCACTTTTACGTCAAATGAACAAAAACTACTCAAAGAAATGCCACTGAGTTTCTTTGATGCATTTTAAAACGATATGCATCAAATAACTAGAAATCTTTCAAATAAATAGGGATACGTACTTATTTATTGACAGAAATAAAAACCACACCAAACACCTTTTTGAAATGTACTGATCAAAACGCCACCACCATGTCACCAGCTACTTGCCACAATCTGATAAAGGGCAGGCCAGTGCAGCGCATAACCTAAAAATGAATAATTTATTGGCTATCAGACATGTACTGGGAGTGGTGTATTGTCATCCTGTCTACAGATAAAACTACGACGTGGCGAACACGGTCACCGCACTCACCAAATCGCCACTGAGAAACCCCTAAGCTACTGATTCACCATACCAATGGCCGTATTCGCTCCTTTGTGGTTTTAGGAGTTTAGGAAAATTACCCCGAGAGGCCAAATCTTTATCTCTGTCTTTGTTAGTCTTATAGTTTTAGATAAAGGGAATATTTTCAAATCGCTAGAATTTTCGTAAACACCTAATATCATTACAATAAACTGAGTGCGAAAAGAAGAAATACGGTGAGGCGTGTCCTCGTTACTTCACAAACACAACGTATAATGAGGCAACATCAATGCATAAGGCTCTTTCTGTCGCATGCATGACTGCTATTTATCTTTTATGCACACACCCAGAGCAGGCTTTCTGTTAAACTTTTTCCAACATTGTTTAACTAAACACTATTGATTTTATATTCATCAACAATCAAGCCTTTCAGGTGCAAAAAATCAGCACTCTCGTATTTAACTCACACGGCCCACTCGGGCTGACGTAACGTCTCGCTAATTCCAGCTCTTCTTGTACCCTCATACTATTGAAGTATTCACCAAAACCATGACCACCACGTTCTCCAGACATAATGACGTGTGATTATATTTTATGGGGTCTTTAAAAACCTTGGTTATTCCACTCCGATAAATACAGAATATGAGTTATGAAAACGGTTTCAAAAACAGTGCAATTTAATTTTTTACTCCGAATTAATCTTTCCATTATCATCAAATTATATTTTATTAATTTATTTATATTTTATTAACAATCAAATAATATTTGCTTATTGCTTTCATTTATTTACGACATCATATATAGTTTGGCTATAAAATTCTGCTTGAATTACAACAATCTGTTATATTTAGGTTTCTACGCAATTAAATTATATTTTATATGTGTCGCTATCCCTTTTAATATGTTCTTTATGCTAAAAGTGACTGCTACTTTTATTTCATTATCATAACCTCCATATTGTACATACGTAGTCCCACAAAACAAATGGTTTTTCAAATTAAATGGTGGCTTAACTTTAGGTCCTGCCTTATTTTTAATAAGATTATATACAGTTTATTTCGCTGCGACCTTTAACAATCTAGAGAAATTAACAAAAGGGTACGAGAATTAAAAATTCATATGACTATAGATCCACAAATGCTTCGGACTTTACACACATATTTACAATAATTTAAGAGGCAGGTAATTTACTACTAAACATTTTTTTGTTAACAGCTATTTTCTAATTACTGTAAAAATATAAAGTATCGTTTAAAGTCACAAGGCTTAAGAACGTATGAGTTTTAAAATTGTTATCAAATCAGATATTTCTTCAATGAAAAATATCAACAATCAATTTTCTGTCAAATAGTGTAATATAACAAAATATGCTTTTAATTACAAATGAATATTTTCTTCGAAAATTAATTAATTAGATCGTGACTGAAATCATTCCATGTGCTTATACTAATTAAATCATCTACTGCAATTACTTTTTGCTTATAATATTAGTATAATTTGCATTATACAAGACGAATTTTTATGTATTGTATTGGGTGCAAGAGAAACTTCTCTTGTATGAAGTACCCGAACGTCCTCTGCCAAATAAGACAGACAGACGCAGATAACCATGTTTTAGCTGACATACGGACACGATGCCGCAGTATAACAGTACTCTAAACACAAATAACACTGCCAATTAATATTCGTTGCGACAACTGTCCAATTATTTGTTGGGCTTGTCAAATGCCATCAAGGTTTAAACCAAGGTGAAACGAACTACCTCGTAGTGTTTTGTAAGGTGTTGGCAGACGTCAATTGCATCCACGCGTACCTAGGCGGTGGCCATAAAACATTAAACGATGTCCACTGGGTATACACCACTGGACCTCCTGTCGAGAGACAAGGTTCCATGGTCCACACCTCAGAGAGTTGAATAAACTGGCGTGTTGTGTTATCGACATCTGGTCGTACCAATCTAACAGATGATCGCTCGAACCCCTCATATAAAGAATGAAATTTGATAATGTTACATTGCAAATTCAGTTGGGCCCTATTTATTATGTACATCATCTTATTCTTAAATCTGGCCAAACATTGAAGCAGACAAATTAACGAAACGTCCAACTCCTGATACCTGATTTTATCTGAATTAATATTGAATGTCCTAATTATTAATGAAAAAGGTATTAAGAAATACATTATAAAAGGTCTATCTGTAAATCATTTGATACCACTGATAAAATTCTATTAAAACCGCAAAATCCCAAGCAAATAGAGGCGTACTTTGATTAACGTTGCTATTTCACTCGTAACAAAAGAAATTGGTTTAGTTTAATGAAATTTAGTGAGCTCGCGTACGGAGAGAATGGCAATGCGATGTAAAAGTTATTAAATGCCGTCCTTACCTATTCGTATACACACGGAGAGTTCCGGAGAGTTTATTCCCCTGGGTTCTTGATTAACCCCTTTGTTACTTGCCTCCATAGCGGCGAAGGCGTCGGCGGTGCTTACGCCCTAGTGCAAAGCAGTGTACAGGTCCTCGGTCACAGAGACAAGGCCACAGAGTTTCCTGCACAAAAAGTGTGGAACGGTAATTAAACGGGACTCTCTGTCCTTAACGGTGGTTATGAAAACCGGAGTAGTGGTTTCTATTTGACTTCGGGGCTCCGCGAGTCAGCGTAACACTATGGTTGCCAAAGGTCTGACCATGACGGTGATGGCGACTATGAAAGCCGGGAGAGCGGTCTATCTTTGACTTCCAGGCTCCGGAAAGCCAGCGTAACACTATGGTTGCCAAAATGTGACCACGACTCTACGCCATCTCGCGTATTCTATGATTTTCCGTGAGAGAGTTCATTGATCAGGTCTGTAAGCTTGACGGGGATAGCAAAATGCTAGTTCCCTAACTGTGATCTTCGAACGAAACTCTAACACACGGTACTTAAATTGTTTAAAGTGACTTAATGACACTATCTTTATTAGCCTTCTTGGTAAAATCTCTTACAATCCTACGTGTTTACGTCGGTTTGTTTATGTTACACGTTCTCGGCTAGCGAACGCCTTGAAACTTTTATACAGTTTTGTCAGCGTTTTAAAATATTTAAATAAATGCTGTGTGTTCTTTTACAAGGTGAATAAATTAGACTCTATAGTTAAAAAAAACGTTTTTCTGAAAAAAATTTAAAAAAAAAATTATTTAACCTTTATATGTAATAATTAATTTGAAATTTAATAAGATAAATGCTTGGAAATAATTTAGTTTTATGTAAAAAATATAGGAAATTTATCCACGATGAAACAGCCCAGGGCCGGGATGCTTCATTATGAAAAAAAATAAACGTCTGATACAATATTTAGCGGAATATGCGGAATAATATTAATTTATTAACTTTATTGATTTCTTTGTGAAATAATTTATACAAAACTTATTTTTATAAACCAAATATGCCAAGTCATCAATACTGTCAAATATTTTGGAAATATAATGAAACGTCATTTAAATTTTTTTTAAAGTTAATTTTGTATTCGAGAGCTAAATATATAATAAATAATCTTGGTACGTGTTTGCATCCACACAAACACCTATACTCGTAGATTCGTTGATTGAAAGTCCAGGTAACACTAATTCACTACTTTATTTACTAATTAACAATTAACAACAATAGATTAATGACTGTCTTAACTATAATCACATTTAAACACTTTTAAGTTTCTATCTTTACTTCTTCTTTACTCGTTCACTTTAAGCTTAAAACTGAGCTAGTCTCTGTATATGCACCACCTTTATCTTTGATTTTGGACTCTGCTGAATTCGGTATACGACGTCGTTTAATCTGGTGACGAGAGCGAATGGTCCTTCCCAAGGTGGGTAAAACTTAGGAGACTTGCTTTTCTTTCATTCTGAGTTATACAGCCAAACCAGATCTCCCTCCTGGTACCTTCCTCATTAGCCTTAAGATCATACGGTCACTTGCTATTGCAATTCCCTCAAATGATCCCCAAAGTTATATTGCTTCATTGGGCCCTTACTTTTTGTCCGTGGCACCATTCTTGCCACGCAAACTTCACATTGGCGACATCAAGCCTCCACATTTTGACGACTGTTTACCCAGTAGAATCATTCTCTTATATTTATCAGGGTTTGGTTGATGCCAAAATGTTCGCCAGACCTTCTACTATGTACTTGCTGAAGTACTTTTGCTACGTGACACCTGGGGATTACAAATTTCAAAGTAACTTTCCTCGTATCTGGATTTTCCCATGCTCTCTTCAACAGCCCATCCTCTACTCTAAGGGAGTCCCATTGTGCCCATAGAGCCTTCAGCCCCACTGATTTATTTGAAATATCCTTCCAGTGGGTTTGGGTTCCCCTTTCTTTCCATTTTAGAATAAGACTGGTTTCCTTATCGTTTAATTGAGCTTCCCTTAACGACTCTTTTGTCCAATCAATCTTAACGGTATTCACTATTTGTACATCTTGCTGTATTTCCTCATGGTGGCAAGGCTTGCAGTCTTTCTGACATAGTCTTTTGGAAAGGTCATCTGTCTTTTTATCAACCAGCATAATCTCTGAGGTACCAGCTTGCCAGTTTTCCTGCGGCTCCTCCATTACTGCGACAGCTGAAGACAGTTACTCTGAATGTGGCCCACTCTGCTACACTTATAACAGCGCATGCCTCCTCCATTCTGTCTACCACTACTTGGCTGTTGGTTTTGTTTCGGCTGGAGATTCGAGTTTATCAGTAGTTGTATGATCTTTTGTCCTTCGGACATTACATCTTGAATGTTAAGCTCATGACAGTTCTTAATATGGCGCGATTTGCCACACTTAAAACAGCGGATACCGCCATTCGGCCTACCGGTATTTTGTTGTTGTTTCGTTTCGGAATTCGCCTTTGTCAGTAGATGGGTCATAATCTTGGGTAAATCAGATATCAGGTTTTGGGTTGTGTTATCTGGTTTGTCTTCACACTCACGGCTCATACTTTCTGATTCGATTGTGTGGTGTCGTTATAGGCAGTCTCAATTTCTAGTGCATGTGCTAAATCCTCACTGCTCCGCTTGTACCTGGCTAATTTAAGGATTCGTCTAATCTCCTGTCCCCTTCATCAATAAATGCTCCAACTGCTAACTGTTCTATTGGTGCATCAGCATAGGCTAGATAGGCTAATCTCTCCACAGCAGCCTCGAACTCTTGGAGGCTTTCTCCCCCGTTGCTTGCGTGATTTGAGCTGAGCCTAATATACTTGAGCGAGATGTTGGTCGCCAAATTTTAGTTCTAATACCGCCTCCAGAATGCTAAAATTTTGTTGCTGTGTTGCAGGAATTGAGGTCTAATGCTTGGCCTCTCAGTGCTAATACCAATGCTGTAGCGTTTTCTTCATCGTTCCAATTATTTGAACGTGCAGCTGTCTCGAACAGTCTTTTATATGTTGTTCGTGAACCTTGATCGTCGAAGGAAGGTGGTTGTAACCTAGCACCAGACGAGAGTACCAATTGGCCACCCTTTTCTCTTAATTGTTGTTCGAGTCAGGCTACTTCTCCTCTGACTTCAGTAATTTCCCCTTTAACTTGGCTAACTTTTCCCTTAACTTCACTGACGTCTTCTTTAACTTCACTGATTTGTCCTTCGACTACATCAACTTTCCCTACGACTTTACTGACTTTATTAATAACATCTCCTTTAAATTTTTCAGTGAGTGAGAAAATAGCTACCTGCTGTTCCTCTAGTCATCTCTTGATAATTTCGCTTTCCTGATATCGTCTTATTTTCAGGACGTCCATCATTTTTCTTAAGTATTCTTTTCTTCCTGTCTTTCTCTTTCTAGTTCATCAATCATTGTTCTCTGTTCGTCTTTCTCCTCCTGGCGTTTTCTCTCTTGTTTTTATTTTCTTCCTGTCGTCTTCTCTCTTGTTCTTCTATAAATTTTTTTATTGCTCCATTTGTTGCAACAGTATTGTAAGCAAGTCCTGTATTTATTTCTCCGCTATACTTCTTGTTATTGACATTAACTCACGACACGTAAATCAGTTAAAAATAAAGTTTACTACACTATAATGTCCATAAAATGTATCTAACAAGCTATTTTAATAATGAAATGTTCCAGAAAAGTCTCGGAACAGCACTAGAAAGTCTTATTTAGAATCTATACTACTTTTGTGTTGACGAAATTCACTAATCTCCACTAATTGTGCAATGGAATTTTCTAGAATTTTCATAAAATGTCACCATTAAGACTTATTTCGAGTCTATAACACGTTCCCGATAATACAGTTCACGTATTTTCTGTGGTTTCTAAATTGAATGTTCTAGAATTTTCATGAAAAATCACTTATAGACTTGTTTTTAAGTCTATAAAATGTGCCCGTCGACGCAATTCACGTATCTCCTGTAGTTTCCAAATAGAATGTTCTAGAATTTTCCCGAAATTGCTCTAATAGTCCTTGTTCTCAGTCTACAACACGTTATTACCAGCGGCACTGGCGTATCTGCAACTATTTCTAAAACAAATGTTCTAGAAACTTCTCGAAAATCCACTTTTCGCTACTCAGTCTAGAAATAGTCCTACAAACACTGTAGCTTAATTCTCCGTGTTACCAATTTCTGAGAAGAACACTGTAGAACCTTTTCGAATATTTCAGAAATTTCTCTTCCAATCCACTTCCGACACCAAATTGTTATGTGTTTGCTATCCACACAAACACCTATACTCGTAGATTCGTTGATTGAAAGTCCATGTAATACTTACTCACTGCTTTATTTACCAATTAACAATTAACGACAATAGATTAATGACTGTCTTAACTATAATCACAATTAAACACTTTTAAGTTTCTATCTTCTTTCTTTCTTACCCGTTCACTTTCAACTTAAGACTGAGACTCAGCACACCGTGCGTCTTATTTACACATCCATACACACGGTCTAGAATATTCCAGAACATTCCCGGCCGTTCTCGTACAATTCTAGTCTCATCTAACCAGTCTACATAGTCCAGTGGCGTAACAATATGTAATGTGCATCCTTGATAATAAATTTGAATTCGAATTCTTTCGCCAATTTTACACAATATACTTTAGCTGCTTTCGTTGGTGCCAATGATTCGTAAATTAAGTCATCATGATTGGTTCCAGTACTTCTGGCAGTTCTAATTACTAAAGATCGGAAGGTAGCGATAAATGACGCCAATTCCTAGATTGCCTCTTTAGGTTGGCAGTTGGATCTATATCATACACTTCTCTTTGATGTATTTAAGCTGTAAAATTTTTGTTAATAATCTTTAAGTACCTAGCTATTATTGTTAAATTTTTATATATCCAGTCACCCTAAGGTATAAAACTTGATTAATCGGAATTTAATTTGTATAATTTCCTTAATCTCATTTATATTTTAAATACTTATATAATCCGGTCAACTTTATAGGTATACAATTGAAAAAATTCTTTTATGTCCTTCATTCACTTGTTATGAATCGTTTGAAAATGGCACGTAAAGTGTCGAATCTGCAGTAACGTATAGTAAGAATACAAAGCAGTGATAAAAAACAAAATAAAGTATTTTATTCTATCATTATGATTGATTATCACAAAGTAACGGCTTCTACCATTCAATTTCTAATTTCAGAAAATTATTATAATTGATATGTGTTGTTATGTCTATATTTATGCGCGTTAACTTGAGATTTCACACTTTTGTAAATTAATTTTATTTTGTATTTAATATTTTTAAATAATATTTTTTGTTGCAGGTATGATTTTATTCGTTTCATCATGTTGCACATACTACATATGGTAAGTCAATACTAATGATAAAAACTATGTTACTACATTCTACATGCAAAATGAAAGTACAATAACTAATACTATGTTCCATTTAAAAAGTTGTACAGAAAACAAACAACTTTTATTTTTCAAGTGTATCAGCTGAAGTTTTTTTAAGCCAAATGAAATAAAGTGAAAAGAATATGTAAGAGATGGATGGCTCAATACGATATATCATTTTTTACATTATATTACATGGGTAATTGAAAATATTTTAAAAGATCTCAAACAGAAGTTATAGGTATTCAATTAAAACATCTAAAAAACATCGTCCTAAGAAACGTCATTTCAATTTAGTAAAAAAATGTCACAGGAGCTTTTCTCTTTGTTATGATTTTATAGAGTTCTTGAAAAATAAAACATTAGTGTCTCATATGTCAATATGACGGCAGTCTTTTGATGCATAAAATTATTGTAGCTGCTTTTTTTGCGTTAAAGTATAAAAACATTAAACGTAACATTAATTCATGTTTTGTATATGCACTTGTAATTATAACGCTAACATAACAATTTTAGATGATATTTTACAAGTTGTTGGCTGTTAAAGTAGAAATTATTTCTTCAATAAAAAACAGAAAAAACTTTATTTCTTATTTTTATTTTTAGTGGACTTCCAGCCAGGTATATGGACAATTTATCCTACGTTTCGTCCTAGTTTTCGGACTTTTTTCAAAGGTTAAAAGCTAAAAATAATGGTTTTTATATAAGTTTTAAATTAGATTAGTGACAGAATACATATCTAAAAAAGTGCTTTCTTACCTAATATAAATTTTCTATTTTAATTTCATTATATGGGCTGGTTTTATTTTGTTTTTCATCATTTTTTTATTTGGTAGGTATGTGTTGTACGTGTAGTTCGACGAGTTAGGCAGAGAATGATCAGTATTTGGTGTCGTCGTTGTGTGTTCTTTTTAAGAGTAGGTAATTATAACAGCTGGTAGTATACTTATATTGATGGTCCGAGTGACAGAGTTATTGTAAACATTCTTATGATATTTGATAGCCGTTGAGAAGAGATTTTGCAGTTAGCACATATACAGAATGTATAAAAATTGTTACTATTGAATAAGAGTGCGATATATGCTACTTAGATTGTCTATATCTGTTTGATAATTTACTGTTTTTTGTTATTTTGTATTTCGACCATTTCCAAAAACATGCGTTTTTTGGAATTTCTTTCTTTATGCAGTATGGTTGTATCCGGAAAGTTAAAATTGTGTGAATTATTTATGGCGTGTTCAGCTAATGCTGTGCTACATGAATTAGGAGTTGCTATGGAATTTCTAATTGATAATTAATATTGATTTATACGTTTATTTAAATATTGTTGGGTTTGTCCAATGTAACACCTATCGCAATCTGAGCAATCAGTTTTATAAATAACATGGGTTTGATTTCATTTCTCTATCGGATCTTTTAGTTTTAAATATAATTTATTTTTTATGCTATTATCATTTCTGTATGCTAATTGTATGTTATATTTACCTAATTCTTTTTGAACTTTTTTCTGATACTTGTGGTATGTATGGTGCCGATATGTATATTTTGTCTCTATTTGGATTGTTTTGATTACAACCTAACTGCTTTGGACCCATATTTAACAACACAAACCAGGACAAAAATCAAATATATATATATATATATATATAAACCAGCCCATATAATGAAATTAAAATAGAAAATTTATATTAGGTAAGAAAACACTTTCTTAGATATGTATTCTGTCACTATCTAATTTAAAACTTATGTAAAATCATTATTTTTAGCTTTTAACCTTTGAAAAAGTCCGAAAACTAGGACGAAACGTAGGATAAATTGTCCATATACCTGGCTGGAAGTCCTCTAAAAATAAAAATAAGAAATAAAGTTT